>JAAEAF010002472.1:0-174523 GCA_011037195.1 Triatoma infestans | reverse complement strand
CACAAAACTATTTTCTAAAACTATTATTTTTCCATTTCGTTCTTTCACTACAATTACTTTTCCCAGGAATGAAAAAATGTTCTCACTAAAAGTAAAGTCGCTTTCGAAAAATATTAACAAGAAGATTGGAAAAATAAACATTTACGGTGATGGATGCTGACCGAAACTTCCGCGTTGAAGGGAGATCTTCTCAGAAATCCAGTGAGGGCACAGGAAGGGAAGGGTGCATAAGGGATAAGGGAGTGGTTACCCCTATCAGTCAGCTTCCTCCTTTAGAACTTCCTTAGAGGTGGAATGACTAAGAAGGAACGGAAGACTGAGAGCTTTGTTACGATTTTCTTTGAAGCTGGGTATCAAAAGAGAGTGGAGCAGTGAATCCGCTCTGAGTAGTATCAAAGAACATGCCATTCAATGGTATACGATTAATTGAATAAATATCAACTGATCCAATCTTAATCAATCAATCTATATCAACTGAACTTATTCAATCAATTATTAATCACATTATTCTTTTAATATAAAGTAAATGTGGCCCAACAATGTTTTAAATGGGAGAGTTCTGCTAAACCCTCATAACCTACGTGTGTTGCTCTTCAACCTAATTAGTATACACATAAAATAGTCTTTTTACTTTCTCTTACTCCTACTAAGAGGAAGTATTGTAATCGTGTCAAACTTTAGATATCGAGTTTTCACCGGAAATATCCGTTTTGAGGTCCCCTGACTCCAAAAAAGTGGTTTTTAGCAAATGGTTTGTGTGTGTGTGTGTGTTTCCTGGTGAGAGTATCTCTAACACCAGGGAGTTTATCTCCACATGCTCCATACAAATAAGCATATTACATGTATTTTATTTACAGACATATTTTAATATACGTATTATCACAATATCTGAACTTATACAACAAATTTTACTTGAGATGGCTGTTAAAAAAGAGAAAATGCAAAGCAATATAATATTATTTGAATGTGCAGCCGTCAATTTCAAATAATCAAATAAACAGAAAAAGTGAATTACACAAAGAAAATAGAATGAAATAAAAAATTAATAAAGTATGAATATCTAATAATCAAGTTGATCTAAAAATATGAAAATGCTTTTAAGCATTTCAAACTTAAACAACAAATTTAAATTATTTTAACACGAATAAGTAACGGAAAAATTAAACGGCTCTAAATAACGATAAATTAAAATGATTAAAATTAAAGTTAATAACTTAAAATTAGAGATTATCAAAATCAATTTCGTTGACAAATTTGGAAAAAACTCTGGGAGATACTTTTTATCAATTAGCTGTTGTTTGTCTTGGACAGGCCAAACATCTCCATGAAGGTTGATCTCTCTGACGAGGTCTGTTCGAAGATGATCTAATACGGTGCAGTTATTTAAGAGATGTTGAGTGGTTTGAGGCTCAGCTATTGCGCAATCACATATTGGGCTATTTAATATTAGAATCTATGGAGATAAGATTTGTGAGTTTGTAACTGATTGTTACATCACACTTCTACCTTGAAGTTATTGTCGGGAAGTAAAGTTTGGTATTAGAACGTTTCGCTGAGGTACTCCAGATATTTTCCCATTTTGTAAGAGTTTTTGTTATGATTAATGATTTATGTTTAGAAATTGGTTCTTTACTGTATGAAATGGGTAGAGATAAATCTTTTGAGGCAGCTTTCGCAAGTTGATCTGCAACTTCATTTCCAGTTGTGCCACTGTGGCTTTTAACCCATTCAAAGTATAAGTACATTGTAACCTAGATTTTTCAGTAGCAGCGCGTTATTCCGGATTTGTTCAATGAGCGGTAGATGACAACCTGTATTTGAAAGAGATTCTATGGTGACTCTACTGTCTGTTTTGATACATATTTTACTGTTGGGAAATGGTAAGAGAAACTATTGTAGAATGTCTCGAGAGCTTTTAGTACTGCAAGAGCTTCTGCCTGATTGTTTGAGCAGTTTGAAGTTAGTCTTAGCTTAGATGAGTGCACCATTCGACCTTTAGCAAAAAGAGCCCATGCACATCCAACTGAATCACCATCCTTACTTCCGTCTGTGTAAATTTCACTAACATCTTCTTCTTTAGCAGCAGGTTGAGTGATCTCAGGAATGAGAGCGGGATGTAGCCAGTATTTCCTACCTATTGGTAAATCAATGTGAACTAGATCCGACAGGTTTTTCACTTCAAAGATATTTGACAGTTCTTCAATTATCAGTACAATTGGGGTAATTTTACCAATCATGCATGCGGCCTCGTAGGAGATCGTCCTATAGCCTCGAATGACGCGTATCAAAATAAGTCTGTGAATTCGATTTAATTTAACTCTATTTTTATTTGTCTTTAGAGCATCCTTCCACACCGGGCAGCCATAAGTCAAAGCTGGCACAATGGCTCCTTCATAGATAATTTTAAGCGCTTTGTTTTTGAAACCCCATTTAACACGGGCAACTTTTAGTAAGCAATTTGTTAGTAGCATTGCTCTTTTGCATATATTCTCTATTTGTGGTTTCCAATTATAGTGTCTGTCGAAGGTGATTCCCAAAAATTTAATTTCATCAACTGAACTAATCTGAACTAAACTGAACTGACATGAAGTAAATAGTTGGATGGTATACTTGTCTATGTCTCGTTATATGCAGGTATTTACATTTTGGAGTACTGAATTTTATTTTAATAGTATCAGCCCATTCTTGGAGTGCATACAAGCTAATATTTGCTCTAGATTCCAGTCTATAGCCATCCTTACCCGTTACCATCAAAAGAAGATCGTCGTCAAATGCTAATGCCTGCACCCCTTCTGGATAATTCAAGCATAAGACAGAGTTATAATATGTTCCAAAATCCAGGACCGCAACTTGATCCCTGGGGGCATCCTCCGCTTACTTGGCGTTCAATGTTGTCTCTATAAGCAGATATTTTAGCATAACGCTTAGAGAAATAGCTTCTAGTCAAATTATATAAGTTTTTTGGACAATCTTTTTTTCTTAGTTGCTTTAAGATTTCCGGCCACCAGGCTGAGTCAAAAGCTCCCTGATATTGAGCGAGATTAATAAGATTTCCTCTTTCATGCTCACGTTATCTTTTATAAACTTATTTACTTTCAATAAGCAAAGTGTTGTGCTACTCTGAGCGCTGAATCCGAACTGATTGGCACTGAGTTTATCATTTACTTCCACATGATGCATGATCCTGTTGATTAATAATTTTTCCACCAGTTTCCCAGCTACAGGGAGCAAGCTTATAGACCTATATCTGGCTAGAGTTAGCTCTGTACCTTTTCAAGGCTTCATAATTAGCAGAACCTCAGATTTTTTCCAAATACTGGGGAATTTATTACTTATGAGGCATTTATTATATATATAGGTAAAACTAGAAGGAAATACATCGAAAACAGCCTTGAGTATTTCACTAGTGATATCGTCTGCACTTGGACACCTGCGAGGATTCATAGTTCTCAGTGCATTTGAAATTTCATAAGATGTGAATAGGAGGGGATCGTCCTAAGTGTGAATTGCTTGAGAGACAATAAGGCGAGTATTTCTATGCGTATCATTCTCAAAAGCTGTATCATCTGCTGGAAAGAAGTAATTGAAGACTAATTCCAGAGTGTCTGCTGAACCTTGAGTGAACTACCATCTGGTTTGCTAAGTGTTTATAGAATAGACAAATTATTAATTTACTAGAGGCACATTAGAACGCCAAATTCCAGGGATCCATTTTATCGGTGTCATTACAGAATTCGATCCACGATTGCCGCTTAGCTTTCCTAATTCTGCTTGTAAATTTACTTTTCTCTTTCAATAGTTCTGTTTTCTTTCTTGTCTTAATATTAAATCATTTTTAGTTCTTTGAAATAGTCTTCTATGTTTATTGCACTTTCGACGACTCTTATCAATTTCTTCATTCCACCATGGAACTGAGTTTTTATTATATAATTGTTTTTTCTTTCTTCCCAAAGCTGTTGAGCATGCTCTATCAACCAGTCTAGGAAACAAAACAGCAACATCTTCGGCATCCATGTTTACAAGATAAGACTTCAATGAAATGTCTGTTTCTGAAAGGTCAATTCAATCGCACAATTTCCGTTTTAACAGTTTCGGTTTTATATGCAATTAAGTTATATTTGAAATGAGAAGGCGTATTTGTATTTTGGTTACTTCTTGAAGTTAACCTGAAACTGATATACCTGTGATCAGATGCGCTTTCTTCATCCACTATTTTCCATTCACTTATCAATTTGACGGTAGATAAAGTTACAAGCGTCAAATCAATATAACTCGATCCATTTTTGGAGACGAATGTAGGTCTAGATGGATCATCATTGACGTAGTTTAAGCCAGTATTAGCAATATATTCTTCAAGTAGTTTACCTCTTGAACTGGTCACCAAGTCAAACCAATATTTTGACCTAGCATTACTGCCAACTGGAAGTACTGTACATTCTGTGATTCTCCTAATAGAATCAATTTTATCCAGGTCCAATATGAACCAGGTTCCCTCGAAATATGAACTTATTAATAATATTTTATGAACGAAATTGTTTAACTCTATAACCGTCATATCCTCATCAGAGTTTTGTGTTATTAGTGTTGCCTTTATAGATAGTTTTCTAATAACAATAGCAGCTCGTTTTCGTCCACAACCAGCACTAAAAATCTTGAAATTATTGGGAAAACCAGTAGCATTGTTTTTAAAAGTATAAGGCTCCTGAATCAGAGCGATATGAATATCATTCTTAATCATGTAATGAACTAAGTTGTAAATAGCCGCTTTTGATTTTTGTAAATTAATCTGAATACAATTTAAATTACAGTCGGTAACTAGTTTTCTATTATGATTCATAGTATTCAATATTTTTTTTTCCTGTTAATAATGTCCATTCGAGTTGGACATTGTCTATCAAGAGCGGCATGCCTTACATCGACTTTATTTTTGTTAAATTGATTTCTTATTGTGCAATTCGAACAACAAAAATCACTTTGATTAGCCTTGCAGTCATTCAGTTTATGATTACCGGAACACAGTGGACACGAGAGTTTATCTTTGCAATCCTTTGTAAAATGATTGTATTTATTACAATCATGTATGCATGTATGTATGTATGTGAACAGCATAATTCAAAAACGAAAAACCGTAGAATGTTCAAACTTGATATTCCGTTTAGATATCACCATGGAATCTGACAGTAGGTTATACGTCAAAATTCCTCAATCGGAAATACCACTTTACAAGTTGGTTTTTTTACTTTTTTGCGATTTTCTCAAAAATGGCTCCAACAATTTTCTGGAAACTTGATACATCAACTACACACATACAAAGAGCTACAACTTTTATTTTAAACATTTCTCCGGAAAAATGCATTTAAGGGCACTTTTGGGGGAGGGTTCGGGTCACGGTTTCCTTTAAAGTGCTATTTCAGTTTATTAGACAATTCTGTCATCTAAATAATGTTAATTAAAATTAGATGTGTTGTAGAAATTCCGAGTTTGGAACAAATCTGACGACCGGAAGTGCGTTTACTAAATGTGTTTAGTGCACTTTACTAATGATTTTTTTCACCTTTTCGCGATTTTCTCAAACATGGCTCCGACGATTTTCTTGAAACATCGAATATAAAGTACACATACAAAGATCTACATCTTTTATTTAAGACATTTCTCTGGAAAAATTCATTTAAGGGCACTTTTAGAGGAGGGGTGGGGTTACAACTTCCTCTAAAGTGGTATCATAGTTGATTATACAATTCTATCATCCAAACAAAATTAATTAGAAATAAATAGATGCCAAAATTCCGAGTTCCAAGAAAATTAGTTAACCGGAAGTGCGTTTTTACTGAACAGTTTTTCAGTTTTAACGAATTTCATTAAATTTGGTACACTAGTTGTATAATTTGTCCATTATAACTTTGAGAACTGGAGCAAGAGAAAGTTGTGTGTGTTTCACACCAGATTTTTTTCTTATTGTACAATCATTCTCTCTGATGAGCAGTTTTTAGAACGAATACACAGTGCACTGGCAAAATATCGGATAAATTACAAGTCTTGAAATGAAGTACATAATAATTTTTCCAGCTTTCCTATTAAAAATATTTCTCTAGTACTAAGTTGAGAAAAAGGAAGGCGAATTTGTTTATGTGAAAAAATCCGGTGTAAAACGCTCACTATTCCTTAAATATACTAGAATACAATTTGCAATAATAAAAAAAAAAAAAACTTACCTGGTGAAATTATCTCACTGTTAAGGGCAACAAAGATAATCCACTCCGGCTCGTCCGTCCGGCCCCTCCCAGTACAGTCTGATCTGCAAAGAAATAGGAGACAATTTAGTAATGAAAATGAAGAATAAGTAACAAAAAAATCAGAACTGATATGGCAAGTAATAAGGCTAGATAAGCCAATTTTTTATTTTATATGTGATATAGGGATTTGGGACAAGCTCTGATTCTGACGAAATAGATTAAATACGAACACTAAAGAAGTTTACGCAACTAATTAAATATAATTACTTGGAGGAAAGGAAGAGGGAGCCTCCAAAAAGTCCCTATACAATATTCTCCAAACCTGATTTTTTGTGCATCAAATTATTTTCTTGAACCATCCGTTCAAGATCTTCAAAATCTTCAAACTATCTCTTTCTGAGATCTATTCATCTCTTTGGACCCAGATCGCTTTAGGCGGCAGGTTATGTGGATTTCCAAGAATTTCAGGGAGATCTAATTCGAGAATGAGCGAACTGGGAGTTGATTGAGGAATTTACTCTGCAAGAGTAAAGAAGTGGCCTTGCCCAAAAAAAGCACTCACACACATACACATGCAAACCATTCGCTCAAATCATTTTTTATCATATTCAGGTGACTTCAAATCACGTATTTCCGCTGAATACTCAATTTCGATAAATTTATCGCGATCGCAATAGTTTCTCTTATCCAGGATTAAGAGATATTAATAAAAAAAAAATGTAGTTATTTTTTGGCAATAGCAGGAAAATAGGGGATAACAGAAGATAAAAAAAAATCATTATAATTGGAAGGGCGATTGGAGGGCCCCCATCGCCACAGGATCATTTTACTAAGTATTTGATATGGCAGTTTTACTGCTGCATAGTACCATCCATCATTCAATGTCATCTTTCTCCCCAGGTAATATGACTGCGCACAGAGCTCTATTGGTGCCCCGCTAGTGTACTTATCTGACTGGCTCCCTCTCTCTCTGTACATATATCAGGCTCAGTATTACTTGAGAAGCACCGCTATCATATCACAGCTCATCACATTATGACGTCGTACATTCTCTTGTTTTTTTTTTCATCTTTATTTATTTTAAAATTCACACACACACACTCTCTCTGGTGACGGTTATATATACTCAAATAACATCATTTAAGCATTTCATATATAGTTATATTCCAGATAAACAAAATCATGGTTCGATTAGCTCAATCGATTGTTTTAACCCAATTTTCCCTTTACTTCATGTATAAAAAAAAAGAAGATTGCTTTCAGTCATTTTTACGAAATCAATATGCAGTATATACTTATATCAACAAATAAATGATTTGAAAAACAAAAAAAAAAGGTCAACTTAACTGGCTAAAATAGATTAATGCGACGACAGATTACTGAACAGATTTTTTTCGAATTTTCTCGCAAAAAAAAGCTGGCCTTTAAACGTAGAATTGTGACAGTACATAGATAAACGTTAGGTTTACCACTTTTACAGGAAGTTCGTGATAGCGCCGTCTGGATGCTCACTGTACGCACTAAGAACCCCGCCCCGCCCGCTCTAAGACCAACTGAATGTCTAATAAAAAAATCCGACGTTGGAGGAAAATTTTAATTTGTAATTTTCACAATTGCAGTGAGGCAAGGGTCACGTGTGAATGTTTCACATAACATTTTTGTTCAGATTTGTCATAAATAAAACCTGTGAACAGTCTTATTAATTATAACTCAGAATTAATTATTTGTTCATTATTTTAATTACTTTTGTCTGTCTCTTTCTTGTTGTCAAATTCGTAATTAGCATTTATAATTAATAATTCATTTGTAATTAATTCTATATAGGAAGGGTAATGGGCCAAGGAAATTAGCAAAGAAATAAATTCTTGCCCCAGACATTACAATTCTTAAAATTAGCAAATAGAATAATTAATCTGTACTTGACAGCATTGTTTCCCTTCTAGGCAAATAGTAATAAAACACATACAAAAATGATGTAGAATGGAAGATAAATTTATGCAAAATTCATTTATATGAGGTGTATATGTTTATAAATAGTGATACAGTAAATAAAAAATTACACTAAAAGTAGCATCTGAATATAAACTATATTATAAAATAAATTATATTAGAAAATAAAACTATATTAGAAAATAAATTATACTTGTACAATGTGACAGGAAATAAATTACCCTCCAACAAAACAAAACAAAAATTCAACCGGTATCTGTCATATGGCAGTTACAACATGTGTAGAATACGTTTTTCACCCTTCCCCCAGGACCCCTCCGAACACCCCTGCTCTGCTATGAGAAAACGTTCGTTTGCTTTTTCGCGTGAGAAATTTGCTTTTCATGTGAGAAATATTCGCTTTTTACCAAATAGGTGTTTCCCAAAAAACGTATTCTACGTTCAAATTTGTCAAATAAAAGGGTCAACATCAGGAGATATTTTCCGTGATAGCCTGCTTCTATATGTGGTCATCGACCGGTTTCGGGCGTTCGCCCATCTTCAGGATGCTTTTTATCAAACAGTGTGATAACATAGATTTGCAAAGGGCAAATTTAGTTGATACATTAAATTTACATTATATATATACACTAAATATTATGCACTAAAAAAAAAAGAGTGTATCAACTAAATTTGCTCTGTGCAAATCTATGTTACCACACTGTTTGACAAAAAGCATTCTGATGATGGGCGAGCGCCCGAAACCGGTCGATGACCACAAAAAGAAGCAGGCTATCAAGGAAAATATCTCTGATGCTTTCCAACTCTGCGGAACCAAACACAACAAAAAGGGTCAATGTTTATATAAGTACACTTAGAAGATCAAGCTGGGATACAAAAGGAGATCGTTTTCGAGCTGTTTACGAGAAAGTTCTCAAAAATGGCTAAAAGCTATTCTGTAAAATCGCACTCCTGGTTAACAGCATTTTCTTCAAATTCGAAATTCTAGCAAGCTTTTAAGGTACCAGAACCACACATTTTACAGAAACGGGAACATACTATATATTAATAGCGATATGCATTTATGTATGTCGATAGTACGCAAAGAAAATCGTTTAAAGAAAATCGTTGGAGCCTTTTATCGAGAAAATCAATAAAGTCGCCATTTCGATTGATGTTTTTTTGACAAAAGCCTTTCTGTCAGGTGCTGGTGTTAGTACCTAAATGGAATAACCAGTTTCATCTTTCTATGGTTTTCCATTGCTGAGTCTTTGAAATTTTCAACAGTGTATTTCACAATAAGTAAATTAGCACTGACTCTAAGGGTTATATGGCTAGGGAGGAGATATCTCCCCATGGAGGTTAATTCCAAACACTGTTCAACTTTCACTTGCTACTGAGAAGGTGGCGACACCACCGAGCGTTTCAGCCGTCTCGTGGGGATTGTCTGGGGTATTTGGCGTGGACAGTTTCTGAGCGGATAAGGATGAGCAGTGGTGGAATCATGGAATTTTTGTTAACTGCATTTGACTAGCTGGGTTACGAAAGGAACATTAAGGACGGAATATTCGAACAGTTGAACCCTAAACCTCGCATTCATATTACCAGACTGATTTTATTATTTGTTGTAAATCAGCTTTTTGTAAACTTTGGAACGTTTGTCAAGTAGTTTCGAGAGAAGTTTGTAAAATCGATTGAGGTCCTTCTTGAGAGTTGATTTGGACTTAAATATTGCATGTTAGTTATTGGTTAGGAAACGAGTCTAGAGCCGCCCACAAAAATAAGTTTTCCAGAAATACGGTTCAAATAAACGCCTTAGGGACGTTTATGCCTTGAAAAACCCACGACAATTCAAGAAAAATTATACTAATGAAGTCAAAATTTCGGTTATCACATAATATTCGGGCATTTATTGCCGGTGATTTATCAAGATTGGCGATTTTTTTTTAAAAATATGTACGCAAATATTTTCGTTAAATAAAATCCCTATAAATGAAAACTATTTAGAATTTTACTATGAAACTTTGGTTTCCTTACACATTGAATGGTTATTACGTAAATAAAGAGACCATTTGTTTAAATATTCCTGAGAAAACCCAAAAACGAACAATCTTGTCAATATTATTTATCTAAAATTTATCTATGTATTCGGAAGTATTACTAAGTACTTTTAAGTATTAGAAAATAGTATACAAGGAAGGGGCATAACAATCAAATACGCACAAATAGAGTTACGTTTCCCACATTCTACCGAGTCTACAATAAAATGGCATTCAGCGCTCTATGTAGGTAGTTTGCAAATAACTTAATTCTATCTATTCCGACAACGGCAATGTGTTAACTGATGTTCTTCAAACTATATTTTGTAAAGCAAAGTTTTTTCTTTTTTAATCTTTTCTGAGGGAAACATTTGCGAAAAATTAAAGAGCACTTTTTCGGATGAATGGACTCGACTTTCAAACCAACAGTCGAAGCTTATAGTTTTTTTTTTGTAAACTGAATATGAAGTTTGCTTCCCGTGAAAGCACAATTTCTTCGTATTCAAGTGATCTCAAAAATGGGATTCGAAACTGACACGATCGCATTTAGTAAAATGTTAGTAAAAATAAAATAGAGAGGGAATTTGTGTGTGTGTGTGTGTGTGTGTGTGTGTGTGTGTGTGAGAGAGAGAGAGAGAGAGAGGAAGAAAGAGATATGTACAATGTTCATGCTCCATATGAGTATCCTCACTCACTTCTTATCAGGCCTCGGACCAAACAAAGCATATTTGTGTAGGTTCAACATCATTCAGTCTCCTTGTTGTCCCAGTGATTCAAACTCCATCCAAGATATCCACCATGTTATATATGTATGTCCATTGGTGGAAGACACTCAGAGCAGCTCTAATTAAATCAATAACATGCAGAGGAATCACTTCGCCAATATCAGAAGCGCAGCTCATTTCGGAAGACCATATTGAGTTGATTGTAAAATTTGTTAACATTTACTTTAACGAAATTAACTCCTTTATTCGGTTTCCTTTATTCTCTTTCATTTATTTCATTGTTTTGTTTTGTTAAATTTCATTTTTATTTTCAAGATGTGGTTACATTTAGTTATTAAGATTTACTGTTTCTTATCCAACTTGTGTTATAGTGACTCTTTTTAATTTTTAATTTAATAATATAAAATGTCTTTATTACGCAATTAATTACATGTAACATACGTATTATATGAAGTATGTAGAAACTAATAAACTCTTCCTTAGTAGAGTTACTGCTGGGGGGGGAAAAAATCTTCATGCTTGCAATGATGGGTTCTAGTGACCCATTTTTTGGAGGTCTCTTATTTACTGGGCAAAAACATAAACCTTAATCTATGATAATGATAATAAATTAACAGTAATGATGTAGAATTATTTATCAAAATTATCTGTTTAGGCTAGTTAATAAGTTATTATAGATTTCAGCTTGTTAAATATAAATTGAAATAAATATACTTCTTTATGGGTGCCATAATAAATGGATAATATAATTGGTTTAAGGTTAGAGGAAAAGCTTCATTAGGAAGTTTGCTTGTAGTAATGGTAGTAGTAGGGCTGGTATGTGTGTGTGTGTGTGTGTGTGTGTGTGTGTGTGCGGGGCCTGTATTTATGTGTGAGTAGGGAAAAGATAAAAGACTATTCGAAGTGAGGCGTGAGGGGCTAATTGTATTTAAGGGGAGCTTTGCAGTCTGGAGTAAGAGAGAGCGAGTGAGATAGAGAGAAAAGCAAAAGGATTTTGTTGGAGGCAAGAGCCTGGCTTGGAGGCGGCACAGGAAGTAGAGGAATGAGGCAAAAGTACTTAGTATAGCGGCAAGTCCTTTCCTAGGAACACAGACTTTACAGTACTGCCTGGAAAGCACACACACACGCACAGAGTGTAATGCAAACAGTTATACGAACTTTACAGTGGTGAGAAAGTGTATAGTGCCCCCACCACCTAGGTTGGGACGGGGCCGAGAAAAAGAAAGACTGAACAGAAAAAGAAAAAAAAAAATTTTTTCCCAGAGAAAAAGGAAAAATCTAGGCGAGAAATAAAGGGAAACCCACAGATGTGTTGAAATATTCACTTCTCTCTGGTCCTACATTTCCACCTATATATATACGTATATAATCTAATATCATCCGCGCACTTTTCATTCTGTATTAGTGTTTGAAAATGGAAAAACAGTGGGAAAATTGTTCCAAAATGAAGGCTTGAAGAACTTTTACAAATACAATACAGCGATATAAATTTTCAATAAATCTAGCCTTTAATTATATTATACTAAAACGTTGATTCAAAATCCTAAATTTGTATTTAATTAATCCGATAATGGTTATTTGAAAATATATCACTCCTTCCGCTACAGCTGGCTATATGCGGATGTAATGTGATCGCATACAATTTTCAAAAAATGAGTATTGAGTTCCACCACCGGAATAAAATATTTTGATGTCCTCTTAGTAAGAAAACAATGTTTGTAGCGAATGGGCGGTAAGTGTGCGTGTGTGTAACTCTCTTTTCCCTCTCTCAGTATTGGTCAGCAATATTTCAAAAAGTGGATAATCGCAATAAGCTGGAACATGGTTTTTCATTTAGGTTCTGTCAGAGGACGCGACAATAAGGTTTGGGTCAGAATCGGACCACCAAGATGCACCACTTTACTTAATAGCTATTTTTCACTATTTTTTCGATTTTCTCAAAAACGCCTCCAACGATTTTTCTTTAAATTTGAGTGAAAATGATTTTTTATGGTTGTAGGCCATTTGTATGGTTGTTTATGGTAGTATAATTATTTTATTGTAAAATTATAAAAAATATAAAATTAAGTATACAGAGATATTTAGGATGTAATTTTGTACGTACTTGTAATGAAATATAGGAAATGTATAAAAATATTGTACAATATTTAAAATATAATATATACATTTGTAATATTTCAGTATAAGTACATAAAAAATTACACCCTAAATATCTCTGTATACTTAATTTTATATTTTTTACAGTACCTCATAAAAATATATATACTCTTGAGAATGACGCGAAATAACCGCCGAAACGTCGATTAATATAAGATTTTAATAAAATCAAAGAAATTTGAAGGCTAAAAATTGGTTTGTTGAAGCTACCTCAGCAATAAAATAATTTGGTGTATCAAATTCTTATATAAAGAGCTACAACTTTTATTTGGCGAATATTCCGGAAAAATTCAATTAAGAGATGTTCTAGGGCGTGGGATGCGTGACGCTAGGCTATCCACGAAAGTGCCATTTCAATATATTATACGATTCTATCATCTAATAAGTATTAGAAATATACGATACGATGATATCGTATTAATAATTATTTAATGTGTTGCTGAAATTCCGAAGTTGAAGAAAATCGGTATACCGGCAGCACGGAGTTTTAGATTATATTTCTGATGCACTTATAAATTTTATATGTAAAATTGTTAATTAGGTGATAACCGTACATATAAACAATAAATCAAAACTATGTGAATTGCAGTAAGGGAAAGCCATGAGAATTGTTTCACATTTGATTGGGGGGGGGGGGATTCTACATTGATTTTATTTATGCAAATTGAATATAATAAAAAAAGTATAGCTCGGCCATTTCACTGCAGAATGAGACGTATTTGGATCAAGGCCATTAAAAAATAATCCTTATTCCATTATTGCCAGCAATTCTTTTTTTTTTAACCATTTTCCTAACCTGGCCACATTCCAAAATAAAAACAAACAAAAAAAAGAAGTTTATTTTGTGGTTACTTCAACAGGTCAAGTAGAATGGGGATCTATGTGATAACAGATTTTTCTAAAATATTTACATTTTAGAAAATACTGGAAAATAAAATTTGTAAATTGTTAATATATATTAATTTATTTATTTATTAATTTTAGAATTTTAATTAATAAAAACCATAAAAAAAATAAGTTATTGTTGAATATGTGGATGGGTCCGCAATGCTAGATAATATCTGGTATTTTATCCGTCGTCAAAGCAAATTCACCGAGTTTGTGTAGAGAGTTCACTTCAACGCAAAGTTTCTGTTACACTCACCCTTGTTGGACTGTTTGTTGATATCCTCCCGCACATTTACTATACAACCAGCAAACCAACAAGTGTGAGTGCAACAGAAACATTGCGTTGAAGTGAATTCTCTACACGAACTTGGTGAATAAAGTTCTGACGATGGAAGAAATTCCGAAACCGATTAGGATCAAAAGGAATATGCATGCTACGACGGATAAAATACCACATAAATATTGTTAAGGATCAGCTGTTTATTGTTAATAATCAAGAAGGCAGTTGGTTTGAATTATAGAGGAACGTTAAACCAAGGAGTGTTAAAAAATGTAATAGAGAGCGCTGTCATCAAATGCCCGGCTTATACATTTTGTAAATGGTTTACCCTGTAATAAAGGTTACGTTTTTCTGGTTCCAGTGTTCACTTCAACATAGTTTCTTCTCTTTTTACGGCCCGTGTTTCCAAGGTTTTACTGGATGGTGCTGAAAACAGGAACTAATGCACTATAAGTTAGCGGACAGTACTATTTATTTATTGTTTGAATCAATATTTTACTTTCTTTTGTTGTTAAAAGAAGAAATATTGCTTCGATGAAATAATGGAAATTGAAATGTTCACCTGGAATATAATTGTTGTGAGGTCTCCCCCCCCCCCCCCCCCGAGAATGTAAAACATGTTTTTTACCGAACAAAATATACTAACAAGAAGCTCATACTAGTTATTCCATTTAGTGCCCCCCCCCGCCCATCACAAAGGTTTCATTCAAAATCCGTCAACCGGAAGTGCGGCTATACCAAATTCTTGTCTTCTTCATATTTCCGCAATTTCGCTCGTAAAAGTTCGGAATGATTTTCTTTAAACTATAATTATTTAATAAATACATTATAATAACACAAAGTTTAAGTTTGCAATTTTGTTTTAGCTTTCATCAAAGGGTTCGATACGAAGATTTTGGTCATACAACCGATTATTTCCAAGTTTCGAATGTTCTCGTAAAGGATTCTGGTGGTTTTCTCTTCACTTCATATACTTAACTTTAGTCACTTGTTTATCCCTTGAAACCCTTTTTATAAAAAGTCTATTTCAGAAGGTAGCAGAAAGCGATAATTGGGGTTAGTCACTAAAGTATATTTTTAATTCCACTTTCTCTTAGTAACAGGAAGTATTGCGATTCAAATTTTCGAAATAAATTTTCACCGGAAATGCATGTTTTGAACAGGAATAAAATGTTATTAGAAAATGGTCTGTATTGTGTGTGAGTGTGTGTGTGTGTGTGTGTGTGTGAAAAAAATATCGTAACAACCAAAAGTCGCAGGTCGTCCTAAGTTGGTATTCCATTTAGCTAGTCATCGCATCTGACAAGAAGGTTTCAAGCAAAACCCATCAATCGTAAGTATGACTTTACAGAACGATTTAATCGTAACGACTTTACGATTTTCCTTTAAACTTATTGTACTATCTACATAGGTAGATACCTATTATTTTTACAGATTTTCTCAAAAATCAAAACTATTTTTTTTAAACTTGTGCACACTGATGTGAGCGGATCACTTTTATTTGATACATTTTTCCGAAAAACAAAAAATGATTTTATGAGTTCTGACTTTCTTGGAAAATTTCAAATGTTTTTTGTTATTTGATTCAATTTTGTTGGCAATGTCTGTTGAATTATAATAATTGTTGTACCTTCTGGGCAGTATTTCTCCCCCCACCACCCCACAACTGTAAAATACATATTTCCGGAAAAAGTTCAAGTTTGGAGAAAATAACCCCCTCTCCGAACCCCAGGTTTCTCCAAAACTAAAATCAATTCTAGAAGAAATATTTAGCGTCAGGAAAGCTCTTTTTCCCAAGAGACATTTGTAGTTCCCAAGAGTGTGTTCTAATAATGGGACGCGCGGGTATTTAGAATCTACATTGTGTAAATGTTGTGTGTGGGTATTTATAATGTAAATGACTGTATAGGGGGGAGTTGTGTTTGTTATAATAATATTAATACTAGAATTATGAGAAGTAACTCTATTATTTAAAGGGAAGTTTACCCCACATGCAACATGTAATCAGATATGCATGTTAGCGTGTAGTAATATTGCATGTTGCAATACGCAAACAGCGAGCTAGTAATACAATTTAGGAGCTATTAGAATACTTTTAGTTTATTATTTATTAAGTGGGGTGGCTAAGGGGCAAAGGTGAGCTAATAATGTAGTGCGGGCCATGCGATATATAATTTCGCCTTTAATTTCGTTAAAGTTCGTTCATAAGTTTCAGCCTTTTTCAGTTTCCTAAACAAAGTAAACATTAAAAGAGATATTTCAACTTTAATAATAGTGGCACCTTTGGGGAAAAAAATATCTCAGTCATATGTTCACTTAGAGCTGCAGCTTTAAAAAGGGAAATCTAGTGCGAAACAAACACAATTTACCCCAAGTGCAGTTATAAAATTGGATATTTTATCTTAGATCATACATAAATACAGAAGTGTTGGAGAAGTATTTAGAAAATATTACGAAATACTCAGAACCTAGACTAACATGTTGCACTTCCGATTTACTGATTGTCTTCAAACTTAAGATTCTAGTAGCAGCGATATACAGTGAATATATCTTTATATTTTTACCGCTGGTAATAGGGTTTTATTTGTGTAATTAGTATTAGAAGTTTAATCTATAATATATAATCGATATATCAAGTTTGAGCTTCCTATCATTTTTCCTTGTTGCGATACTCTGTTCTTACACACACACACACACACACACACCACACAGACTAATCGTTAAAAACATATTTTTCATACTTGAAACACGATTAAAAAAAAAATATTCGTATGAAATAAACAAATAAATATATATGCCAAGTATATGTACAGATATGGAAAGTTGACTGTACAATATTTGAAGAGAGGGTTTATAGTTAGGGAATATAATACTGGGCAAGTGTAGTGAACAGTAGTGGGATAGTGTGGTTACAGTAGTGAATACTGGTAGAGTGTCATTAGGACACTCAATGTGGGCCGCTCAGAGTGCGCGCCACGGAGAGAGAGAGTGTGAAGGACAGAACACTTGGAGGCATGCTGTCGAGTACGATCGTTAGACAACTCAATGCGCATGCGTGTTACCTCACTCATTCTTCTGCAGAATGTATTTATTTATTTATTTATTTAAAAAAAAAACTCTTTCGTAATGAAAATCCACTGCAAAATATATGCGAATACATTAATAAAGAACAGATAAATCTAATGCCCCACTTTAATTGCAAGACAAATATTTATTTATGAATTTTTAAGCTATTAAAAATAATAATTACTACAATTTTCTCAGTTTAAATTCTCTCAGTTCTACGAGGATGGGATGATAAATTCCTGACCTAACAGGGAAGAAACAAAAAAATGACATAAATTCATTTTACTTCTCTAGAAAATCTCATTGTAAATTTTTTACACTTGCTTCAGTGGTGCTCCAGCGTTCGGATTCCTTCTGTGGAGGCGCTGTCGTCCAAGCTACAAAATAGGCATTCGTCGTTGAGGCGACTTCGCAATTGGATTCACATTTCTTCCCAACAGAGAATTTTTTCAGGTTTGGGAAGAGGCTGAAATCCGTAAGGGCCAAGTTTGGTGAATAGGGTTGCACGCTTCAATCTTCAATTCATGAATTTTAGGTATATTATCATAAAGTTGGCGTCCTTCTCGTCCCTTTGCCTCTATATTCGTTTTACCGTTAGAATGCGGGAATTTGCTATAGCTTATCGGTATCGATTCATCTTGCACCAGCCTTGCAGCTGCATCCATTGCCTTCAATACCACAGTGTGATTTTACCCTCATTTAGGCTGACTTTTTTACTTAAGTGTTTTGCAGTCAATAAGTTCTCGTCTAATTTCTTCAGTTAGTTCGTCATGTATGTATGGGTTTGTGATCCTTTTAAAGTAACCATACTTTACAGTGGCAATGACAGTCTTCAGTGTTACTTATAGTGCAATTAGCACAGGTGTAACAATTCCAATAAATAAATACAAACTGTCACTTTATATTATTGCAATTAACAGCATAAAGGCGCTAATGGCCTGCAATGTCGACGCGCAAAAAAAAAAAACAGCCTAAGAAAAGTCGTCTGAGTTTTCCACACCACAGATTTTTTTCCCCTGGTTTTTCACAATTTTCTCGAAACAACTCAATGATTTGCCTTCAGTTTTGCATATTAATTATACATATATAGAACCCTATCACTTATTCATTTTGAAAAATTATTATTTTGAATCAGTCTGAGCCAAAAAATAGGCTTTTGTATACTGCCAGATTTTCATAAGAGGACTCAGTGGGCACACGAAGAAGTTGAACTTCTACACGATTTGAGCCACCAGCACATTTTCTAGGAAGATTGAGAAAACTCTAATATATTTTTTGTTGTAGGAGCAACACAATCATCCAGAGAATTTTTAAAAGCTTGGGTATGAGGAGGAGGTTTGTGTCCGTAAAATATTTCCAGATCTTGAAATTTCTTCGAGTAATAGACCAGAAAGGAAGTGCTGACTAGCTTGAGAGGTTTCTTCCTGGCATCATTACCAGGAAGGAAGTGCAGTATATCTTCTAAAGCTGCAATTGCTTATAAAACGAAACGTTTGGTTTAAACAAAAATTTGGCAGAAATGTTCTAGTGTAATTGTAATAATTGCATTAAGAGAAAGTTGTTTATATTTATATTAATATAAATTAATTACACCAGATTTTATATTTTATATTTATATAATAGAGAAGTGAATAATTGTGAAATTTCTAATCAGTTTTGCTTTACTTTGTGAATCATTAAAGTAAAGTTTGGCTGTGAACTTCATTATGTCCGACTCTTACTTTGTATAGTTGTTACACAACATCAACAACATGGCCGTATTGCCACTACCTAAATAGATGCAACTAAATACACGTACAAACACACAAAGTTTACAGAGAGAGGGGGGCCACAGGAGGCCGGCTGACTAAAGCGCTATGCTATCACTCTCATCCTTAAGCGCAGAAAACACCTTGTGCCAACCCCTGGCAACGCAATATATCAAACTGTAAAGGATCGTGTACGACATAGAAGACATGGTAAGGCAATATCATGCACGCGCACGCGCGCGTGCGCACTCTTGAGTTTCAGCTAAGGTGACAAGCAAAGTGCTGCAAAGAGGTGTTCACTAAAGGGAGTGTATAGATAGTCCCGTTTTCTAAGCACAAAGAGCTGGTGTTGTTGAAGCTCAATTCCATCTTCAGCAAACAAACTGCAACCTTCTGTTCTCTCTCACTCTCTCTCTCTCTCTCACACACACACACACACACACTATGTATAGAGAGAGAGAGGAAGTGTATACATTTTACTCACACCAGTTTCCTAAAAACAGAAGCGATGAGCTTCTTTGCCTAGAACAAGACTTTTGTAATCATTTTATTATTACAACAATAACGTACCCTGAACTATATAACTCTACTTACAAAACAACCTGCCTCTCCTCGCCAAAAATAAGCCATTCAAAACAATTAACCATAGTAAAGTTTTTTGCCATCACTGGCATAGTGTAATGCAGAACATACTGTATGCCTAAGGAGTAACATTGTTTTTTGGGGAAGTGGGGAAAGAGATGGAAACTAAAGTTTTGTAGAAACACCAGGTAATAATGGCTGGTAAGGCGAAATTCTAATTGTACTTATAAAGTTTCTGTTAAGACTTTATTAATAAATACTTTAAAAAAGGAAGAAAATAAATAATCTAGAATAGAAAAATTCGTAAGACTTGTTCTTAATGCATTTTACTCAACTTTATTTCAAGCTATAAAAGTAATAGGGGTACATATAGCCGAGGCAGGCAATAGATGCAGTGATTACACTAAGTTTCGAGTTTAGAGAGAAACGTTATGGTTGTTTTCGAGAAAATTCCCGAAAAATTCACAAAAATCTATTCTGTATAGTCGCATAGCTGGTTAATCAATGTTCTTGAAATTTGCAAAGTGTTAGGTATTTATGTAAAAGTAGATAGAATACGAAGTTTAAAGAAAATCGCGAAAGGTGTACTTCCGGTTGGTTGGATTTGGATCAAAACATTATATTAAGTGCGGTGGTAGTAAGTAAATAGAATATATTTTATTCACTCTCTCTCTCTCTCTCTCTCACACACACACACACACACACACATACTGATAATTTTGTATGAACATTTTTTTTCGTGAGTTTCGCAGTTTCGACACAATCGCCATACTTCCTCCTTGCTAGAGGAGTAACAAGAAGTAAAAAAAAAAAAAATTCTTTCTAAAAAACCTTTCTACGGCCTTTGTCAGAACGTCAGATCTTACAGTATTCGAAACGTCCCACATAACTGGAAATCTATTACAAGAGTACAATGCTTAAATTAACTAAATAGTTTCTGCAGTGTTTGACGATTTTCGTCGAAAACGAATTCGGTTACCGCTTCCTGATGTCTCCGCGGTAACCGAAGGAGAAAACTTGACGATTTTTTTTTTTTAAACTAGTGTTTTCAGTTGGAGTGAGGGATATCTATGGAAAGCATTTTAATTTGCTTTTTAGTAATACCTATTGGTCTTTTAGCAATAAAAATCATCTCCATCTCTTATCTCACATTCCATAACATTTCTTTTCTTTTTTCAATCACCTTATTCTTGTTTGGTCAATTTCTCCTATTGTGATAAAAAAAAAAAACTGTTAACAATGAATGCATACGTAACAAGTTTGTAAAATACGATTTAATTTTCTGTGGCATCTTCTATTAAATGTGCTAGATGTATTCTAATGTGATCTATATACTCAAGAATTTTGTATATCTAGATGCATATAGATTTTATCAGAATGATTGATAGAGAACGAAAGAGAGAGTAAAGCCACCTAAATCCCTACAAAAGCCTGTTTTGATTAGCTCGGTTGTTTCCAGTGTTGCCAGTTTCAGAACTGGAAGGCAATTATTTCAACAGGAGTGCTATCAGTATGTGCGTCTATAAATGTGTAAGAAAGTCAAGGAGTGAGCAAGAGAGGAGGTTTCTGGGCTATTGTACTTTCTATTGCTATTCTGTGAATCACACAGAGCTAATAGTACAATCTCTAGATGGGCTATCAAGTTTGACCAAATATGGGTTGGCCGGTTGCTTTGTGTAAGTTACTCTATTTGACAAACTAATCCAAAAATCACAGCAAATTATCTGGACTTTTATTTTGGAGCTGGAAAGCTTTGGAATATACAAAAATTCCCTTCTTTTTTTTCCGGTCCCCCCACTCCATCATGTATAACCCTCATATTGTTACTTACTCCAGCTAAGAGGAAGTATTGCGAAGAGTGCCACATTTTCGAAATTGAGTTTTCACTAGAAATACATGTTCTGGGTCCCATTAATACGAAAAAAATACTCTTAGCGAAAGTCGTATATGTTTAAGTGAGCAGAAATGTTAGAATATCTGAAAAACGAAAAGTCGCAGTAAGCTCAAACTTGTTTTCCATTTAGGCACTACCACCGCAGCGGACATGAAACTTCGGGCAAAATCCATCAACCGGAAATGCGACTTTACTGAACTTTCTTTCAACAGTTTTTTCATGAATTTCTCAAAAATCTTCAACAATTTTCTTGAACATCGTTCTTACTACTTACGCACATAAGTACCTATTGCTTTTACTTGAACTATTTTTCTGAAAAAATTGATTTTAGTGGAATGTTGGTGTCTGTAGGATCTGTTAGTTTAAATTTACACAGCTTTCTTGGTTTGACATAAAAGCGCGACACATAAGGCCACAAGGTATAAGAATAAAATCTCCACCATCTTTTTAAGGCTCTTTCAAATAAACATTGTAACGTTGCAATTTTAAAGAAATTTGTTTGATTAAATTGTATTAATTACAGTTAGAGAAAGTGATGTGAGTGTTTCTCATCAGATTTTTTTTTGTTTAATCTCAGAATAATGCCAAATATAATGGATACCGATAAATATAATACTAATTGTAGCAACACTAATCGATAAATAAAAAAATTTAGAATATATGGCTGTAAATTTGGAACAATAACCAACCACCAAAGTTGTTCCATGAATGAAGCAAACACTGGATGTCATGTAAGGACCAGTGAATGGTGGTTTAAGCTTGTAAGCGAAGCCAAGCTTACATAAGCTGCAAAACTGCACAATGTTTTCATCACACACACGCGCACTAGTGAGGTTAATTTAACTCCACCAGTGATTGTAATAGATTGAGATATACTTGTTTAGTACGTTCAATATGGAAATTAGGGGGTGTTTTAGTGTGTGTTTGTGTGAGGGAGAGAGAGTAAGTTTGAGGGATGGGATATATGACGCCTTTGGATAACACACAAGAGCTCTGTGTGAACAAGTATGTGGTTAGAGTTAGACTGAGAGAGATTACAATGACTAGGTTACAGCCTAGACGATGTGGTGGAGTCTCTACACACTTAATTGCATCATCGAATTCAGTCGTTTCTAGACGGCTGGGCCTAGTGAACGGTGACTCTACTATATTCCAGCTACAATTTGTTTATATCTATATACGGAATCTTGTAACACGCTATCCTCCAAGCACGCTATACCTTTTCCAAAGCTTTTATTTATGCAAGCCATTGTTGATATATTATCTTCCTGTACTCAGTTAAATTTATTGAATTACCAGACTAAACTGACTTCTTCTTGTGATCAGTTAAAGTGTTCTAATCACTATTCGCTTATAATCAATTATTGTTCTATCTATTTCCATGTCATTCGAACTTAAAAATATTCAGACATATCTGATGCTGACTTAGAGTATTTAACGGAAATACATGTTTTTAAGCTGTTCTAACACTTTTATTTGAACAATTTTTCTAAAAAAATTATTTTTAGATCGTTCTGAGGAACCTGAATCGTTAAAATTCAAATATTATGCTTTTTCATTGCTATTGGCCCCCTCCACAGTATAATCATTCTCTGTTGGTAGTGTGGCACTTGCCCCCCCCCAGTATGAATAAAATTTGAAATTTAAAAAAAAATTTTCATTTTATATAATATATATCACTGTATTAAGAGGAGTAAGAGAAAATGAGAGTTTCGAACCCAGTGGATCTCACAAAACATTTCCAGTTAAGACTTAATTTGACACGATCGTAATACTTGGTCTAACCAGGATTGAAATTTAAATTTAAATAATATATTAATATTTATAACAATTTATTTTTTGACTCCACAATTTTATTCGATAAAATATATAGTGTTTTTTATGATATACAAGTAAATCTGGTAAAATCAAGAAGATTTCTTGCTGAGTGATGGAAACATCTAGCGTACTCCCAGAGGGAAGGTCACTGGATGTCCCAAGATGTGGAAATACTACTGTCCTCTGCAACAATCTATCCCTTCTTTTTGTTTTGTTCTGGGATCGTTCTCCTCAAACCACCTTCCCTTTACTATAACCAAGAATTGTATTATAAAAAATGTATTTGATTTACAGAAGAATGCTTAAGGGGCTACTACCTACAAACACACACCCAAACACAGTAACTTATTTTCTGGGTGGATAAGATAAAGAAGACCATGTTTCTATGTAGAGTAGAGCGGGGCAAAGAATATAAAGAACAGCGAGGGAATAAAGCCAATGTGGACAGTATAGAGATATCAGGAACAGATGTGTCAGAATCATGTCACAGGGACATCTGTGCATATTTTTGTCCTTATTCTCTCCATAAAACGGAGCTCCGTGTGTGCACACACCACCGCAGTATCACCGCAACATATCTTCATAATCGTAACACTACAAGAAGAGCAAAACCACTCACGCTTCTGGCCTCCTGGTCACCAGGCACGGCTATTCCAAACTAACACTGTCTCCGCAAACGAATAAAAAAAGAAATCTGGTATGAAACACTCACACAACTTTCTCTTACTTCTGTCAGTACAATGATATGAAAATGTTAATTTTTCTTTAAACATCAAAATTGACTCACTTCCCAATATAAATAGTGCGATATAGAACTAGGACAAGTACCTACCCACGGCGGTTATTGTACCCATACTCAACATTTGAAATTTCCCGCCACAAATTCCGCAGAGCTCCCTAAACTCAATTTTTTACTGAAAAATTGTCCAAACTAAAGTGATAGGTTTATATCTGTGCATTTAGTATACCAAGATTAAAGAAAATCGGTAGGGTCATTTTTGAGAAAATTCCCCCCCAAAAAATAAAAAAATTATTCCGATAAGTCGATTTTTTAAAATTTTTAATTCTAGCAATGTTTCCAATTTATATTAATATGATATAGATGGCAGGACCTGAAGTAGTTTTTAGAGGAAAGCTAAAAGCGCTACTATTCCCTCAGAATTCCCCCGAAAAAATCTATTTACCCGAGAAAATATTTCAAATAAACGTGAGAGATATTTATGTGTAGTTGGAGCCGAGATTTTCGAGAAAATCGCGAAAAACTGAAAAAAAAAAACTCAGTAATTTGCTACCCGAAGTTCACATTTAAATCACCAAGTTCATTCTAATCGAACATGCTATTTTGGTGTGCCTGACTGATTGTTGCCAGCGTCGAAACACTATGTGATAGGACTATTAAGCAATAGAGAGGATGTACATATTACACGGTTCGAAACTAATAGCTAATTATTTTTTTTTACGATTTGAAATTTGATTTTTTTTTTATCTTTTTGTATAAAAAATTAAACTGTCGGAAAGGAAATATTATTCATAACATTCAGAGATATTTCCATGTTAATCTGCAACTCTGGATATAATGAAAAGTTGTAGCTCCACTCTTATATTTATACCGCCGCAAAGTAAAGATTTGAATTTTCCTTGTTGAATAATCTTTTGATATTCTACCGCCGGTAATTTTCATTTTAATGAAACGCCAGTAAAAAAAAAAAAAAAAGAAAAAGAAAGAAAAAACTAGAGCAACTTTCATGAAGGAAAAGTAAAATAGTTGAAAAATGCGCAGGAAAATAATAATAATAAACTGAGAAAACAGATGAAAATAAAAGAGTTGAAACGCTAAGGCAAAACATAAAATAAAATGAAAAATATAAACAGTTGTTTGAGGTGAAACAAGCAAATGGTGAAAGTACTCCTTGTATTCATGAAAAGTGGTGTTACTTCTTTGTTTTCAATGTCTAGCTAGTAAAACCCCTCA
Source organism: Triatoma infestans (assembly GCA_011037195.1). Lineage (NCBI taxonomy): Eukaryota > Metazoa > Arthropoda > Insecta > Hemiptera > Reduviidae > Triatoma > Triatoma infestans. Next base: position 149,192 of record JAAEAF010002472.1, on the reverse strand, counting down.
CTCTCTCTCTGTTGACCCGTTTAGCAACTGGAAAATTCTTCTACACGTTTTTTCCCTGAATCTACCACCTATCCAAACAGCTCGCACTCTCTTCAATGGTTGTACCCCCACTCCAAGTTAAGTGATAATATAATTTAAGGTGTTTTTCCCCTTCACCCACGTCAAACAGCTCCACTGGGAAATTCTTTTCTCACCACAACAAAAAACTTTTTTGCAATTTTTCTCTTATTTTTTTGGCATTTTCTCCTGAAAGAAAACTCCAATAGGTAACCAAAAAAGAGAAAAAAAACAGTGTGTAAGTACCTGCTCAGAAAAATAAAAATAAAGAAAAGGTGTAATTTCCTCACCCAATATTTATTTGGACAGAATACTGAAGCTTACAATTTGGAACTAACCTAGTATCGTCCAGCAAACTGTATGAGACATGAAATAGATACATTTTAATAGATAATGGAGGATAAAAAAAAATTAGCCTTCTGCTATGCTCGGTTAAATAGAGAGTTTAGGGAAGAGAAGTAAACATAAATTTGGCGAGAAGATTGGAATAATCCTGTGTAAGCAGATGCTTCGCACTGTGTATTAACTGCTTAGTGATTGTGGATTCATTGATGGAGTGCGGCCAAAATCTGTAGAACGGACGATGAAGTGAGTCCAGTAATAGTAACATTGTGGTCTCACAATAGACATGCAACAGGAAGCTCCTTTTCTTTTTTACAAGAATGGTATAAAACGCATCACAAGACAAACTAATCTATTAACCCACTCAAAACAAACACAAAGATGTGTGAGTACGTAGGTGCTGAGTATTGCGGATTTTATGGCGGTTAATTTCAAGTTTTAGGTGGGGGTTAGTTCAATATTATTAGTGCACTCTTGTGGGCTACATGTCACTATTCCATTCCTGGTACAATCACTGTTCTACCTGGTACCTGGGTTTGTAGGTTAGCCCTGGTATCTCCACACCTCTACACTCATATTAGGACGAATTAGTAAAATCTGAAATTAAAGAAATGGCCATTTCTAAATAATAAATAAGAGAAAGTCGTGTGGGTGTTTCACATCAGACTTTTTTTCATCTGGATGCATTAATAGTAAAAGCAAAAAATGTGTTTGTAAAGAAGTAGAAGATTTTGGCGGGAATCATGGAAGTGTTAAAAATGTCGTTTGTAAGTTAATGAAAGTGCAAAAAGTAAGAGGGAATACTTTATTATAGAAGTAAATGAGTTAGTTGTAATAATGGTTGTTAAGAGAGGTTGAGATGAACAAAGGGAATCTGATAAAACAGGTGGCGAGAGAGGGAGGGTGAGTGAAGGCGGGAAAACAGATAGTGGGGGGAAGGAAGACAGAAGGAGAGCGGGAAAAATCTTTGTTTTCTGAACATCTGTACGAGATAACAGAAATCTTCTGTGCGCTAGGAGTTTGTGTTCTTCTTCCAAGAACCAAGAAGAAGAGGTAGAAGAAGAAATAAGCAAAGATTTCTTACTTCTGCCCTTCTTGTCTCACCGCCTCTTTTTGTGTTTTCCCTTTTATAAAAACACACACTATTTTCTTCTTCTCCTTTTTGCCGTTTTCTTAAGACTTTTGTTAAAAGTGCGCATGAGCGTGGATGCAAGTATAATACACGAACATGTTTCTTGTTACTCGAAAATCTCCTCTTACCTACCACTATTCTCATTCCACCTAATCTCATTCCACTTTTCCCACCACTATCTTCTGCCAATCTTGATCCTCTTAACGGTTGATGAAATTAATTCAAAACCTCAGAACGCCCGCTCTCACCCAACTAGTTCACCGCCGATTTAACAAATACTACTACACAGACTGTATTCCTCTGCCGCCAACAACCGTGCCACTCCTTTTAGATGAATATCCTCCTTTAGACATGAGACTGTTCTCTTCATCAGTCCAGTATAATCCTCTTATAAAACCTGCCTTATCCAATCCCCCTTAAAAACCATTCCCTCACCCGTGCTAGTCGTCTTTCATTGAATACAAAACCTGGGGTTCCGCTTTGCTTCCTTGACAACCATCCATGGACGGGATTATGCCAGGTAAAAATCAATGTTACTCACCTTGAGAGTGTATAAAAAGTAATTTTCTGTTAGTTACATCTTGTTCAATTTGAATTACAGAGCTGGAATGAACAATTTTATTAACTTTTTATGTAAAAGATGAAAAGGAGGTTTCGAGCCCTAAATTAGTTCAAGAAATGCTGGGTATGAAATATTCACACCACTTTCTCTTACTGAAGTGATTACGCTTACGCTTCATAAGAGCGTTAAGTTTAGATTCCGCTAGGGTTGAAGCCAGAGGCTGGGAAAAGTAATTGATTAATATATAATTATTAATTAAAAATAATTCGCCCAGACTTACTATAGAACTACTTCAACAAGAACGTGTGACCTATACGAGTGAAGTGTCGGCCTCTTTAAGGGCCTCTGTAGACTTAAGAAGCATACGTTGGCCATAACGGGGAATGTAGAAGAAGACTTAATGACCCCGCTCAGAACAGTAGAGTAGAGCTCTGCTTGGTATACCCGACATCGGATTTGAATGTTAAAAATTACTTAACTGATGAACGGAACCTCATCTATTAGATGGATTTTTAAGACTAGAGGGGATTTACTTAGTCTCAATTATAAATCTTTTAAAAGCACTGATATCCTCTGCACCATGTGCGATCGGGAGGAGAGGGGGGACTGTTTCACTTCCTTGTGGTGTGCTCAGTATTGGACTCTCCGTGCGTCCTTTGTTCTCTCTGGTGTGGAGGATATTTTGAATGGTAGAATGCCACTGAGAGGGCGGAAGAGTTGGCTAACTTGTGATCCTCACTACCGCTTTGTAATCTAGTTGCAAGCTAGTAGTAGCTATCACTATGTAATGTTGTGGCAGACAAGTCAAACAATAGAGGAATAGGGAATTGGAGTAGAACTGGGGGGACCGGAAGAGTTCTCCAGGATAATAGATTTAAAATTATAAGACAAGGGAGATTTGAAGTATCTTTCTCCCACAGCAGGATACAATTGAGATAGTCCTGGCGTATGTATGCTTTGGTAGTCAGTCGTACACACAAAATAGGCAAGACTTCAGCTCTTTGTGTCAGAATTGTGTCGATGTATGACTACCTAGTCCAGTGACCCCATTTCGCCAATACTAGGGGAACCACATATCTGAGAAGTCAGCACCCTCAAGGGGATCATCAGAGATATTTTCCGTGATAGATTGCTTCTTTTTGCGGTCATCAACCGGTTTCAGGGGTTCGCCTATCATCAGGATGTGTTGTCAAAACAGTGTGATAACATAGACTTGCATAGGACAAATTCAGTTTATACCCTTTGAGGCGAGAATGAACTAGATGGGGAATATATATATATATAGAGAGAATAGAACTGAATAGAAAATATTTATTAACAATTGTGCATATAACAAAAATAAATGGTACAGTTCTTTAGAAAATATAGAATAAAGAAAACACTTGGTCTTTCAAACGTCAGCGGTTCGTCTGCGCACACATAAAATTATACATTACAAAAAATTTAATTATCCCAGCTAAATTAAAAGTTAATAATCTCTGTAGTTATAAATGTAAACAAAACAAATGAGAAAAAAGAAATAATAATTATTTAATTTATAGAACGATACTTAATCTTTGGCTATATGCCATTTTACAAAAATGGACCAAAGAAATTCAATCTCTACCATTCAAAATATCCTCCACATATTCTCCAATATCCTCCATCTATTATCCTGGAGAACTCTTCCGGTACCTCCAGTGCTTCTCCAATTCCCTATTGTCTGACTTGTCTGCCGCAACATTACATAGTGATAGCTACTACTAGCTTGTAACTAGATTAAAAAGCGGTAGTGAAGATCACAAGTTAGCCAACTCTTCCGCCCTCTCAGTGGCATTCTACCTTTCAAAATATCCTCCACAACGTCACCAGAGAGAACAGAGGACTCAAACCACCTCAAGCGAATGTTGTCCAATACTGTGTCTCACCACAAGGAAGTGAAACAATCCCCCCTCTCCTTCCGATCGCTCAGGGTGCAGAGGATATCAGTGCTTTTAAAAGATTTATAATTAAGACTTAAGTAAATTCCCTCTAGTCTTAAAAATCCATCTAATAGATGACAGGTTCTATTCATCAGTTAAGTAATTTTTAACATCAAATCATCATTAAGCATGCTGTACCACATGGAGAGATTGTAGAGTTGCTTATTTTTAGCTGCACTTGATCATAAAAGTGGTTCCTTATAGATTCTTTGAGCATAACAAAAGTTAAATTCCAGAGTTCGATATTATTACAGTTTTCTATCTTTAGATCTGAATTTATACCCTGGATCTGTAAACAATTATTAATTTCCCTGAACCAGAACATTCGTTTAGCTATTACTCGTAAGGCTAAAATTTTGGGGTATCTATGGTTTGGAAGTTCTAATACTTGCAAAATATAATCTAAAAATAGTTTTAAAGTAAACAGATAAATTGACGGTAATTTTGTTTCAAAGTGGATAAACGCAGAACTTGTATACGGGGCGGCTCGAAATAGTTTTTTAATAAAAGAATATAAAAGTTTTTCTACCTCATTAGACTTCTGCCATCCCCATACCTGAGCCGCATAACTGATAACAGACCTGCAGATGGAATTAAATAGCTTTATTTTGACAGAGTGGGCAATATTTTTATTTTCAATAAATTCATACCAAATGGCATTCAAACATTGTTTTGCTTTTGTTAAGTTGTTTTAAAAATGTTTAGACATAGACAAGGTAGGTGTTATCCAAATTCCCAAATATTTATATTCGTTAACTACCTCTATAGTCTTCGAACCAAGAGACCATTTTTCTCTTCTTAATGGTAGTCCAACTTTGCTAAAAACCAAAATTTTGGATTTCTCAAGGTTAATCTCTAAATTCTATAACTTGCAAGAACTTTCTAAAGAATCTATCATCAGTTGCAAAGATGTTGGATCCGTGGCAAGTAAAACAATATCATCTGCATAAGCTAGCAACTTTATTTTGCAGGAATTGTTTACTATTATGCCACCACCCAAATAGCTTTCTAACTTATTAATATAGGCAGAAAAGTAGGGGGCTTAAAAGGCTACCCTGTTTAACTCCCGAGTCCGTATTAAATTTCAGAGACATACCACCCTTACATCATAATATAGAGCCACAGTATCTGTAGATAAATTTTTAATAATAGGTTATATTTTTGTAGACAAACCTAACGTACTTAATTTATAGAACAAGCTGTGTCTATCAATGCAGTCAAAGGCAGATGCAAAATCTATAAACAAACGTATACTTTCTGTTTTTAACAGTTAACCTCACTTTAATTGAATTGGTTACAGTAAAAATATTATCAATGGCTGAATAATTAGATCTAAAACCGGCTTGGAATTCATGTCAAATATTATTACATTCAACCACTCTGTTAATCTGCCTAATATTAAACCAGAAAATAGTTTACTAATTGCATTTATAAAAGAAATGCCTCTATAATTCGTGACCACGTTTTTATTACCACTTTTATAATGGGGAAAAACAATGGATTCCTTAAATTATGCTGGAATTTGACCTGTCTCGAATAATCTGTTAAATTATATATATAATTCAAATAATTTTGCAAATTTAATTAATGACATTAAGTGAGATAATATCCCAACCATAATTTAAAAGATAAAAATGGTGTGAGATATAAAATCTGGAAAGAAACAAAACATATGTCAATCCAACTGGTAGTAAACAATAAATTATTCATCGGCAGCACTCGTTGAAGAGTTTGACAAACAGAGAGAGCAGCTCGCACTCTTCTTGTTATACATACAAACTTTCACATCAGAACTACCAGCAGGCCGGGCTTCAGGCGTCAATAGTCTTTTATTCTTTTCTCTCTATTTTTACCTACGCGGAAGTCAACAGAGAGAGTATGTCTCAAGTAAGTAAACAGAAGCAAGATGCTGTAGGGCTCTGTTAGCTATGGATGACGCTGTACTGAATATAAACAACTAAACTTAGATGAACAAAATATAAAAAGCTGGCAAAAAACTCAAGGAAAATTTACAACGAGAAAATAATTATACTAAAACATGTTTAAAAAACTCTGGTGTGAAACACTCACACGACTTTCTCCTACTTACTGCAGTAACTATAATTATTATAAAATGGACTAATTGTCATTGAAATTGGAAATACCTACTGAGTTGCGCTAACAGATATATAGAGGTGGTGGGGGTATATGTTAGTTAGCACTGACGGTAGGTTGAAATTGAATATGTCTTCATCGTAACGAGACAATGAGAAAACTCTACACAAACTCAACATTTTAAACACAACATCGCAGATTACTCAGAAAAAATCAATTTTTCTTTGGGATTCTAGCAATGCTTCTAAAATAGTTCAATTTTGTATAGATACTAGAACCATGTATTGTCCTTTAACGCTAAGGGTTCCCTCAGAAAACCCCCAAAAAATCAATTTTCCAGAGAAAATATTTCAAATAAAAGTGATAGACATTTATTTAATGTATGTATGTATGTATTAATTTAATGCTTTTAAAGGATACGCCTTTATAGCAAGGAGTTAGTCTCTTGCTTATAAAATCAATAATTTTATTAGCCATTTATTGCTGTTTGTTACAATTACATTAATGAACAATTAATTATTTTTACAAAAAAAACTGCAATTCAGTAAAAATTGCTGTGGCACCTTTTAAGGTATAGAGTTCAGTTAGTACTTACATTCAGTATATTGCAGTTAGTACATTTATACAGTTTCTTCTATAATCACTTTAATCAAAAGAAAACTTGCTTACAAATATATAAACAACTAAATAAACATCTTCGTTATTAACGAACCTTTTAAACGAATTTTTAAATCTATTCCTCTCCTATTTATTAAATTTATTCGTTCTTGTATTTAAAAGAATCAATAATATTATAATGAAATTATATTAAATATAATAATGCTTTCTATAACTAAAACAGTAATTAAAATTGTAATTAGTCATATAAAACAATCATGATAAACATTATGAACACAATTTATTTGATTAGACAGTATAGAACTTTAAAGAAAATCGTTAGAGCCATTATTATTATTATTATTCGTCTGTGGGATATACAAAGCCCACTGGGCCCATACAACTACCCAGAGCAAAGCAATACAATAAACCGGATTAAAATATTGGGGTGATCATAAAAAATGACAATTTCGCTTAGTTGCACTTTATCCTCGACAGAAAAAAAGTGCGTTTATATTTTGTTAAACTTTGTCATGTTCTTATTTTGCATAAACAAATAGAGAATGAATTTATATACAAAGTTACTGGATCGCTTTTAGTTTTGTCGTAGTATTTTTTTAAACAAGATGACGTTAAAATTTGAAATATTAGTAACATTACGCTATTATTGGAAAAATAAGTTTTCAGGCCGCCGAAACTACTCGTTTAGTGCGGGAATTGAAGAGGAGGATGCTCTTTCTGAACGGACAGAGTGTAGGTGGTTTCAGAAATTTAATACCGGTGACATTAGTATTGAGAGGATAGCCGGTTCGGGGCGAAAATCATCATTCGATGAAGAAGCTCTGCGGGGTTACGTGGAGGCTCACCGGAACAAAAGTACTCGGGAGTTGGCAGCAGAACTTGAAGTATCCCAATCCACAAAAATCGTGGGCTGCATAAACTCGGGAAAGTGTATCGTTCAGCTAGAGTGGTTCTCCATGAGTTGACAGCTGAACAAGCTCAGCGGCGAGTAGAAATCATTTGGAAAATCCAAATGACCATCGGTTCATCAAAAGGATTGTCACTTGCGATGAAAAATGGATAAAATGGAGAAACCCTAAGACCAAGAAACAATGGTTACACTGTAAGCAGCCTGCTCTACCTGTCGCTACCTGTTCAAGGGTCAGCTCGAAAAACAATGCTTTCTGTTTTCTGGAATTATGAAGGCTTAATTCATTATGAGTTCATTCCCGAAGGTCAGTCTATTGATTCGGAACTTTAAAGGGAGCAGTTAGAAAGAATGTACGTTGTTTTGGCCCAGCGTTACCCAGGGTAAGTTAACAGAAATAAAGTTTTGTTTCAACAACATAACGCTCGCCATACACTTCTCGTTACACCAAACAAAAAATTTCAGAATTACAAGGAATTGAGCTTCTCCCCCACCTTCCTTATAGTCCGGACCTAGCACCTTCCGATTACCATCTGTTGCGGTCATTCGCGCTCTATCTTCAAGCAAAAACCTTTAATTCTCTGGACGAGGTTCAAAATGGAGTTGCGAAATTCTTCCGTTCAAAACCCAAAGAATGGTATTGCGAAGGAATTCGGCAGCTAGCCTCGAGATGGAAACAAATCATAGAACACAACGGTGTAACTTTGAATATTAAAATAAATTGTTAAATAAAATAAAATTGTTTTTAAATTTGCAAGAAAAAAAGGTCATTTTTTACGACTCACCCATATAAAAATCCAGATCCGGGTCTAACCCATCAAGGTTCACCAGTCGGTGAACAAATCGGATCATAAACATAAAGGACATAGCCAAATCTTCCACAGACACCCTGTTCTGACCAAAGGTCCTGAGAACCTAATTTCCTCACAACCCAAGCAATCCGTCATAAGGTAGATGGGTGCTGCTTCCTCTGTCTCTCAGACTCAACAACAGGGATCTGGCATGAATCCAATTATGTAAAGGTGTCTCATTAAACCACAATGCCCAGTGAGGGATCCAACCCAGATGCCTGAGAAAGGTCCGTGTAAGACACTGCAACATCCCACTGTAAGTCCTGTCTGGGAACCCCAGTGAGCACCTTAGCATCTTAGACAATCCACTGAGCTTTTCCATAGGGATGAATGCTGTGAAACTTCCAAGACTGAAAGTTTGACAGACATGTGCCTAAATACACACCAACGGAAGAAGTTTCGGGACTAATGGAAGGAATAGAAGCGCCTAATTTGGCAAAAAGAAAATCGTTAGAGCCATTTTCGAGAAAATCTTGAAAAACTGAAAAATGATTAAGGCCACACTTCCGGTTGATGGATTTTGACAGATATCTTTGTGTTGGATACTGTAGTGGGTACTGTGTTGGGTACTGTAGTGGGTACTGTGTTGGGTACTGTAGGGGTACCGTAGTGGGTACTGTGTTGGGTACTGTAGGGGGTACTGTAGCGGGGCCTAAACGGAATATCAAATTTGAGATTTCTAACGATTTTTGTTTTGTTTCTGAGATATTTTGTTTACGCACACCCACATATTAAATATTCTCTTAAAACATTCTTTTCGAACTTAGGGGACCTCAAAACATGTATTTTCCAGTGAAAAACTCGTAAATTGACCGGATCGCAATACTTTCTTAAACCAGGAGTGAAAGAAAGAAAAAAACAATTAAAAAACAGACCAAAAAAAGGAAATACTAGAAGTGAAGATAAGAGCTAGTTCACTTACACACCTTACAATTCACCCAGCTGTTGGCAAAACTGTAAGATAGTATAGCATGGTAAAAGAAAATAAATCAACATTATCTCAAGTGAATCATTACTTTACACAGTATAGAAGAAAATAGAAAAGTTGAAAGAAAACAAAAAGAAAAGATAAACACTTTTCCCAACTACGTTTGTAATAATTCAATTAAAAATAACTTCATAAACAAAATCCTTAAGTGGCATTAATCACATTTACATATAAAAATGAAATTTGGCATCTATGTAAAGACAAATTTCGATCTTGTTTCCTATTTATTAGATTTAATATATTTTTTAATTTACAATTGATATTATTATAAACATGAGCAGAAATATGCTTAGAGCGAACACTGAAGAATACAGACTAACGTGACAAAAAGGCATAAATCTACTGTGTGGCAGGTAAATTTGTAAACCAAGTCTATGTTAAAATTTAAAAAATCACAAGTGACTATTATTCAAATATTTCAAGTTCTGTGAAATTATTTGTAATTGTTTCAGCCTTGATTACACCATAAACATAAAGACTGATAAACATTCCCTTTTATTACACCACTCTATTTTTATTAACATCAAGTTATCAATTTTTTTTCAACAATTTTCATTGAAGTAACATTGCTGGAAATATTCTTCTTAACGGCTGTTGTGCTTTTTAAGCTCTGGATTCTAAAAATTATTTTAATGTTGTAAATTGGACGTTGAGGTTCGGTCATACAAAAGAACTCTTTTTAAATTTCTACCGGCGTTTCGGCAAATTAATGCTTTCTTCAGGCTCTGTACAAAGGTTTTAATACAAATCAATAAAAAATAGAAACAACAAAATATGAACTTAAAATAAAAAAATTTTAAAATAAACTATACAAATAAACTAAGTAAAAAGTATGATATATATCTCTTAACTAAGTAAAAAGTATGATTGCTAAAAATTTATTGTAAACTATTGTAGAACAGATCAATATTAAACTAATTCACAACTATTAAAACTTTGACAATATGTGGCATATATAAGAGTAAAGTATGGAAATAACTTAGGAAATGTACTTAAAAAATTTTCAGTTAGAATTCTAGTAGTAATTAATCTAGTTTCGTTAGTGCGTAGTCATGTCAGTCGGTTTTTTAGTTTTAATGTCGTATTTATGTTGGAACAGTCTATTTTTTAAATATTGAGATGTTTGTCCTATGTATGTAACTGGGCATTGTAAACAATTTATTTTATAAATTATATCTGATAATAAAGTTGTGGGTGTGGGGTCTTTTAATTTAGAAAAGAGTTTTTTTGCTGACTCCCTCTACGCCATCACAGCAACTTCCAATATCCTATATCTCTATCGCATACATTCTATCAGAAAAAATTGCTAAAATTTTCAAGAAATATAACCTTTCCATTGCTCACAAAAACTACAATCCTCTAAAAAAACTCTTTTCTAAATTAAAAGACCCCACACCCACAACTTTATTATCTTATATAATTTATAAAATAAATTGTTTACAATGCCCAGCTACATACATAGGACAAATATCTCAATATTTAAAAAAATAGACTGCACCAACATAAATACGACTGTAAAACTAAAAAACCGACTGGCATGACTATAGCACTAACGAAACACTGTATACAATACAAACATGAATTTCACACAGAGAACACTAAAATTCTCTCCATCAACAATAATAATAAAAAAAGAAATATATTGGAAATGATTGATATTAAAAAAGATAAATTATCTATCACTTTTAGAACAGACACCAAAAACCTATCCCTCAGTTATAACAATCTCCTGCAATTTCCAAAACAACATTCAGACTAAGACACGGTTTTCCCATCCGGTCTCCTAGCCCTTTATAAACCTTGACCCATCCAATATCCGTAACACTGTATGGTATGTCACAGGTTAAACTAGATTAATTACTACTGGAATTCTAATTGAAAATTTTTGTAAGTACATTTCCTAAGTTATTTCCATACTTTACTCTTATAAATGCCACATATTGTCAAAGTTTTAATAGTTGTGATTTAGTTTAATTTTGATCTGTTCTACAACAATAGTTTAAATTTAAATGTGCTTTATATATCATACTTTTTACTTAGTTTATTTATATAGTTTATTTTTAAAAAAATTTATTTTGAAAATATTTATTTTAAGCCATATTTTATGTTGTTTCTATTTTTTATTGATTTGTATTAAAACCTTTGTACAGACCCTAAACAAGGTAATAAATTTGCCGAAACGTCGGTAGAAATTTAAAAAGAGTTCTTTTGTATGACCAAACCTCAACACCCAATTTACAACATTGAATACAGCGGTCGTAACGAACACCAAAAACATCAATTATTTTAAACTTTATAGAGATTAAAATTAAAAAAAAAAACAGTGCTGCTACCTTTCAATTATATCAAATTTTAAGGTTTGGATGAATTTGCTAAAATATATTTATAATTGAGTAGATGTTCTTAAACTAAAAATTTGTTCTAAAAATTTTCAATTTAACAATAAATTAAATATCAGAAAACATAGCATAATTTTGCCTAACTTTAACTTAATGTTCTACAAACTTATTAAGGTATCTTCTTTTTTTCAATGGACAACATTCTCTTAGAGATTACCGAACTTCTTTAGCTCTTTATATATCTTCCAGAAACAATACGTACTATAAAGTGTTGTAAGTGTAGACCTTTGGGAGAAATGGTGGAAAAATATAAATTATGATTTTATAAAATATATTAGTAGAAATATATTTAATATTGTTTGTTATTTATAGCAATATCAAGCCTGGGTTTTTTCGAAGGTTGGGTGAAAACAATAATAAACTGTTAGGAAGGTAGAATACCTTTAGTACAATAAAAGGGAATTTCCCTTCCTTTCTCTCTTCAATAGAGGGAGGGATTATATATATATGTAGAGCCTCAAATAGGGAGGATGAAAATTTTTATGGTTCAGGAAAGAGTGATCATTGTCGATTGATATAGGTGTTTAAAGTGCTATATTCAAGGCCCAACCTCCAAGTCAAACAATTTTAAGATTGTAAGTTTGTCAAAGTATCATAATTGTTGCTTAGTATTATTATTATTATTATTTAAAGAATGACATTTTGATTATGTAGACTGTATTTGTTTTTGAATTGAATATTATATTTCTTTTTATGTTTATTCTTTTGTTTATTTATTATCCCTCATAGATTCAGGTAAACACAGACCTCACGAAATCCCTTTTGAAAAGATTCCAAACTATAATTGTAATAATGAATTATTAATTCACATATTTAATTTAATTTACCCCCCCCCCATACAAATCATATTACAGTGTGTATGGTATCTAAGCTTTTTAACGTATAAAAGAGCAATTTGATTGCGTCAATATAAATATTGATTGTTACATTTTAACAGAGAATACGTTTTGTGGGAGGCACCTATTTAGTAAAAAGTGAACTTGAAAAAGCGATCGAACGTTTACTCATAGCGTGGAGTAGTGAAAAACGTAAAAACTTATTGTGTTCCATGCAAGAGGTCATCAAGACACTTCTTGAAGAGCTACACTCTTTTTTAATGTAACACTTTTAAAACAATAGACCAACCGAAAAACGGATTCAATGCTAAAATTAACAGCAAATGATAGAACAATCCTATCGTCTCTATTATTCTACATCCTCGAGATGTTTAACTTCAAAACTAATCAATAAAATATAGTTTAATATAATATTAGAGGATGTTATTGTGGTTGGGTCTGCATATTAAAGGAGTTTGATGATTGCTAATTATAAAACTAAATAATGCTAAATAATAGAAAATCTTTCAACTAATTAAAGGGCGACTTTAGTAATTAATAAGGACCACAATGAGAACAGTAGTTGTATAAGACAGGATACGGTCTTCCTTTAAGACAAAAGGGGAGAGTTTGAATAGGGTGAATACCGGGAATTGGTCGAGAATTTAAATGACGCAGAGAGACCCAGGCAAGCTTCTGAGATCAGTTAGAACGGCCGGGGAACTTCAAACCGTTTACAATCAATAATGGTTTTACTAAAGCAAGAATTTATTGAAAGACAATAAAACTAGGATCCCCCTCCCACCAGAATAAATTCAGATCTTAGAATTTACTTTCTCATTGTTGCTGTTAGAGGAAATATTGTGGTCGCGTTAAATTGTCGAAGTTAAGTTTTCACAGGGAATAACTTAAGTTCTCCCATGGATACAAAATTGAAGACAAGTAAAGGTGTCTCGTCTATCTATGTGAACAAAATATCTATCGTGTCAAATATTCGATAAGGAGTTTTCACCGGAAATACACAGTATATGGAACAGTATAGCTGAAATTTTGGGGGGGGGGGTACGCTTTCCTCCAATGTAATTTAGTTTATTATGCAATTCTAATCATCTAAATAATATTTATCAAAATATGTTGAAGAAAATTGGTTGTGTGGAAGTGCGGTTTTACTGAACAGTTATTTCAATATAAATCCATAATAATTTTTTACACGAACTATGAATACAAAGAAATCACTTTTGTTTGAAATTCTTTTTCCGAATAAGTCCATTTAAAGATGTTTTGGGGTGTGAGGAGTGTAAAGATTTCCTCAAAAAAGTCATTTTATTAAGTTTAAAAACTCTCCCATTGATATAAAATTGGAGACAAGCGAATATTTAGTATAAATTACAAGTTTGAAGAGAATATGTCAATTAAATCTGTGTAAACTGCAGTAAGGGAAAGTCGTGTGAGTGTTTCACATCAGATTTTGTTTTTGTATGAATATAATTTTTATAACATCACATCCCCACTTCCAAAAATCCCATTTTCTTTGTTTTCCTAGTCATCTTCAAGAAGTTAGCTACCACAACCTCAGGCTTTCATACAGGATGAAAATGGTCTTTTATTTAGAGGTCGTCTATCATTACTAATTTGCATCAAATGGCCATACCATTTCTGATTGGCTCGAAATTACAATTATCTCGCATTATTTACCCGCTCGTCTTGGAACACGATTACAAGGGACAACTGTCCGGTGACCCTACATTCGATCCCTGATTATACACTGTATTTTGTATCTTTCGATTCCAAGATAAAATACATAATTGGATAAATTAAATTTACATAAACGAAAAACAATAAAGAAGAAACTTATAACAAAGCATAATGAAGGCCTATGTCTAAGAATAACAGCCTAACTGAGAGGCAAATGCTATTTTATGCCCGAATGCCCAATTTATACTTAATGGTAGTATAACGTGTCTTTTTTTTTTATATCATGACATTGTCATTATTTGTTATAGAAATTTCAATATTAACAGCGCTTAAATCATATAAAAATAAAAGTAATAAATACATTGGTAAGGCCAATAGATAGTGTGGTTATTCCTCTACTGCTATTGTACCGTTAAAAAATAGAATGAAAACAAGGTACACTAGTTATTTCAAAGTGGACTGTATTTAATACAAAAAAAAATAAAGGAAAGGTGAACAGAATTACAAGAGATTATATAATGTAAAGGCTGAACAATATATTTGCATTTATTAGAGATTTTATATTATATTTCTCTCTCGCCTGGAATTAGTCGATAAAGATGTTGCTGGAGCTGTGCGGTGTCGTCCGTACTCACGTACCTCCGCTCTGGTATAGATGATGGTTAATAGAAGATAACGTTGCTCGTCTTGATGATGATGATGATGATGATGATGATGGTATAGAAAGTTTAAAAGAGAATGGTGGTACCACAAGTTCCACAATGGTTTAAAGTGTTGGTTGTACACAGGCGTACAAAAAATGTCGATTAATGTTCGAAGTATGACCACACCAAAAGTGAAATAAATTTAACTTGTTAATGTGCGCACTATCAGAGCGGCAGAGCAACTAACTGTATGTTGAGAATAAGTCTTTGTTACGAGAAAACATTATAAGTTCAAAGTGCGGGCGAGCCAGAGACAGAATTCACACATACTGACAAGAGAGAAACATAACAGATGTTTTGTGGTAGTGATAGCGAGAGAGAATTGATGTTTACGTATTTTATATACTTACATACGATTATTAAAATTTTAATTTTATTTTATTCAATTCCTCTACGGACACTCCATACCGCCCACCAAAATTTTAATATTCGTTTCCAGGAGTGGTCAGGATAGGGTATAGACTGACAAGCTTAGGAATAGATAGTCTATAGGTCCCACATGCAAATAGAGACGATGATAATAATGTACTAATAGGTTGTTACAGTATGACCGCCGAGGAAGTAATAGCGGGTATTTCTGTTGATCCGTTAATGATGAATGCCGAATTCTTCCGCCCACCCTGAGCAGACTATGTTCATCGGCGAACACATTCAAAGATCTAATAATTGAATCTGAAGATGAGATTTCAGAATAATAATGCCTCTGAAGGATGAAGATGCATTTAAGATTGGCTTTCGCAAATTCTCCAGCCGAAACGGTATTATACTACACTTTGATCTGGTATTATTGACAAAGCGTAAAATATAAGCCACGGAACGCACTAGGCTGGCATAAGAAGAAAATCTTCCATCCATGAAATAAATTGGGTAACAGTTTTGTAACTAAGGAAATTTTCGGTACTCTCAATTCAGGTAAATCAGGAGTGTAGACGGTAGTTGCGCAGTCCGATGACGCTAAGGATGCCCAGTGGCAGATCCAATCAGGTCCGTTCCACCATATCTGTTTATCAACCAACTCAGAAGGTGCGAGGCCACGAGATCCGTAATCGGCAGGATTCTCTTGGGTACTAACGTGTCGCCATTGGGTTGCAGGAATAGTGTCTGTGATTTCCACTATTCGATGGGCTACAAAGATTTTAAGATTCTGTGGGGGTGTATTGAGCCAGCCTAACACAATAGTCGAATCCGTGAAAAATACAGATTCATTTTCGGACAATATATGTTTCCTAAAATCGTTGATGGAGACGTACAAGCGTACAAGCAATAAAGCGCCCAACAGCTCTAGTCTACGAATGGAAAGGGGCTTAATGGTGCCAACTTGGTTTTCGCTTTTAAGAGAAAGGCTTGATTAAGTTAATTCACCAGGTAAATGGCTGCACAATCCTATTATTCTGCAATGTGATGACAACGGTATGAACCTAGGTATTTTGACGCTACCGATGTGAGGAATCTTGGATAAACGACATCCATTGCTGTTGTAAACTCGGGGGAACTGGGCTGTTCCACGCAATCTCACGCAAAGCCCTTGTAAAATTAGCTTGGCTCGGAAGACTACCAGAGAGAGATATCCTAGGGGATCAAAAATCCGGGCTATCATTTATAAGATGGACCTTTTGATTACTTCAGGAGCGACAAAGTTCTCCACTCGATAAGAATAAACATCGCCAGGTGACCACTGTAAAGCTAAAACCATAACAACATATCATCACTTGAAGTGAGCGGAATTGATGACTGAGAAGGCGAAGATGTGAGCTCAACTACTTCAGCACAATTGCTGGCCCATTTGCTTAATTGGAATCTGCCACGCGATAACAGCCCAATTAATTGATTCCTCAAGATAATCGCCTCAGGCTCGGAATCCGCTCCGGTCACAATATCGTCAACATAAATATCCTCGAGCAGCACCGGTGACACTTGCGGAAAAGCTTTGCCTTCATCTAAGACTAGTTGCTTGATGACCCTGAACGCCAAAAATGGGGAGCAAGCTAATCCATAGGCAACCGTTTTAAGAGAAAAAAACCCACAGAATGAGATGGGTCAAAACGCCGTAAGATATGCTGATATTTCCGATCAGCTTCATTGATCAATATTTGTCGATACATCTTTATAATATCCGCCGTGAAGGTAATGTGGTGACGCCGAAAATTAAGAAGAATGGTCGCAATATCAGTTTGTAATTTCGGACCAACAAAGAGGTGCTCATTAAGAGCGTCACCCGCCGTTCTGGTTGAAGCGTCAAATACGACTCTGATTTTCTGGTCATTCATATGGTGCTTTAGCACAGCATGATGAGGTATTAAACAAAGACTAGGTTCCCTAGCCGGGGACATGTGTCCTAAGTCGAGGTATTCTTGCATAAAGGTTTTGTACTGCTTGTATAATTGTGGGTCTCTAGAGGCCTTTCGTTCTACATTATATAGTCGCTTAAGAGCGGTGGCCTTATTGTTGCTTCTGGGGTGGAATTCGTCCCGAAATGGTAAAGATACGACGTAACGGCCAGTTTCTGTCCTAGTATGGGTTTGTTGGAAATGCTCCTCGCATAGACAATCTTCAGAGGAAGCGGCAATTGGATGATGAACTTCCTCTACCTCCCAGAACTTCTTAGGATTGCAGTTGTTTCTTCTTCCACCGAAACAAAAAGTGAAGTACTATTATCAACGACACTGTCGCTGTGGAATTGCCCAATCAAAACAGATCCAAAAATAGTATCCATTATCTGGGGCTGATTAGGTTGAATGATAGTTGGAAGACCACAAATAACCTGTGAAACACATCAGCCCCTAATAGAATATCATGGAGCCTGGCTGCCAAAAATATAGGATCAGCCAGAGATAAATGTAGTACTGCTGAGGTACCTTACTGGGGATAGGTACCTGTGGAAGAAGAGTTGTTATAGATGGAACAACAACTAGTTCCACTTGTATTGGTGAACTGCGAGTAAAAGGAATTATACAGCAGCTGACTTTGTCTTGGATTTCCTTTAATTTAGTTCGACCTATGCCAGAAATAGTTTGTTTAACTTTTAATGGCATTAATCCCAGTTAATTGATACTCGTACATTCGTTCGAGATAAAGGAACACTGACTGCCACAGTCTAATACCAATCGAACTGTTTGATATTCATTCTTAATATCTTTAATTCGTGCTAATGCTGTGCCCAGTAGGACTTCATTATGCCGTGCTTCCGTGGAAGCTAAAGAAGCACACTCAGCAGTGGGAGTTTCTTGTTTTGTGGATGGTGAGCGATCTGATAGCATTAGCAGCCGCAGATGCTTGGTTAGGAAAATGTAAGGAAGTATGATGTCGGCGCCTACAGACTTGACAGGCTATTTTAGATGGACAGTGTTTTGTATTATGCCCAGGATGTAAACAATTTTTACAACCACACCAACCACTTAACAATTTAAACCTTTCTGAAGGCTCCTTATTTTTATAAATAGGACAATGCTTTAATATGTATATGACATTGAGAGCATATAAAGCACGCCAAAGACTTAGGCTGTTTGGAAGCAGAAACAGATTTTTCTGATGATGTATTGCCTTCATATTTAAGATTGGAAGCGGTAGCTGGGGTCCGCACAAAAAATGTGCGAGTTTTATTTTGCCTCTGAGTGCCCTTTGGTTGATATTTATTTGGAGAGTTCAGGAAACCGGAAGGTGGCTTTCTTCATGGTATGGTATTTATCATGGTAGAGTGGGTTCATCATGAACCAAGGAGGTAAAAGTGTCCCTAAAGGTGGGCCATTTTGTTAAGTCACCATCAAAATTAGGTAACTTTATTTCGGGCAACTTAAAGAAGAATTGAAAAGGGAAGTGCTGCTATTTGTTGATGTTGAAGTTGTAAGCTGTAAATGTACTTTACAGCATTCCTAGTAATATCGTACCACAGCCTGCCGTACTGTAGTATCCTAAGGGGTTAGAAAATCCGCCTCTGAACACCTAAGTACATTCTATTAAGTAATCCCAAGTAACATCAAATTTTTCATAAACCTTGTCTAAAGTTCTGAAACTACCCAGAAACCAGCTTCAGCTTCAAGGTCAACAGCAGATGCTACCCTGGCTTCCTCTACATACAATTTAATATCCTTTGCTAAAGATGTTAACCGTTTGTGCCCCAAGGCGATCCTTTGGTCAAGGGATAGGTTAGGAGTACTCTTCTCTACACAAGTAGTAGGTTTGGTGGTCGGCGGCGCCATCATAGAAAGAGAATAAATAAATGAAAAAAAAATAAATAAATAAATTCAAAAATAAAGATTAAGATTACCTAAAACCAGAAATATAAAGAAAATTAAAAAATAAATAAAATATGAAAATTGAAATATGTCAGTATGTAACAGATACTGAAAATAGAGTTTATATAAATAAGTATAGAAAGTTTAAATTAAAAAATAAAGTATGAAAATTGAAATATATAAATATATAGCAGATATTAAGAATATAGTTTATATAAACATAGAAAGTTGTCTGAAAGAAAATTAAACTAACAACAATCAAATTTTTCCTGAAAGAAAATTACAAATTACAACATAAATTCTTCAAAATTTTAAATAAAATGAATACTAGATCAAGTGAAAAATAGCAAAGTAGATTATTATTTCACCTCCTAATATATTTCATCAAATAGAAAAGGCAAATCAGTACCAAATTGGTACTGTGAGAGAAAAAAGAAAAAAAAGTTCAAAATTCAAGAAAATGTTCAAACATTTACATTTATAAATTTGAAAAGACTTATTTTGAAAATTCAACACAGATATTTTAAGTACTTTTGACTGTTAATCTGCAAGGATGAGAATAATTATGGAAGATTCTTCTCGACCGTTACTTGTATGAAGGAAAGGATTTTGAGTTTCGGTCTTTTTATAACCAAAAATAAAAAAACTTAAATTTTTGCCAACGTTTCGACAAATATATTGTCTTTTTCAAGGCATAAAAAATATAAAAACTAAAAAATCTTTAAAACATATCCAACTTGAACACTTATGTAAAATTTAGAACTAAAAAGTTGAGAACACCTCAACAACACAGAGAAAAGTGAAAGAATAAACCCAATGATGAGAATAATTAAATTATTAACTTTGTAAATCAACAAAATAAACTTAAATATTCTTCAATAAAGAAATAATATAAATACATTTAATTAATTTTACTGAGAACAGAAGAAAATCTATCACATTTGCGTAGATTTTTTTTTTTTTTTAATTCTATTTGCTTGGTTTAACAAACTGTAAAGATATATTGTTGATAAATTATTATTATTGGACCAAAATAAACGAACGTAAAGTTTTTATTAATTCGGCGAACAGAGGACCAAAAAAAAAGAGAGATTTAATTTTAACATAATTCGTCCAAGAAGGACCAGGAATGATATTTAATTTTAATTTAATTCGGCTAAGGAGGACCAAAATGTAATAAACATGCAATGAAAGTAATAAACATATTGGTACGGCCAATAGATAGATTGGTTATTCCTCTACTGCTATTGTACCGTTAAAAAATAGAATGAAAACAAGGTACACTAGTTATTTCAAAGTGGACTGTATTTAATACAAAAAAAATAAAGGAAAGGTGAACAGAATTACAAGAGATTATATAATGTAAAGGCTGAACAATATATTTGCATTTATTAGAGATTTTATATTATATTTCTCTCTCGCCTGGAATTAGTCGATAAAGATGTTGCTGGAGCTGTGCGGTGTCGTCCGTACTCACGTACCTCCGCTCTGGTATAGATGATGGTTAATAGAAGATAACGTTGCTCGTCTTGATGATGATGATGATGGTATTCTGATATAGAAAGTTTAAAAGAGAATGGTGGTACCACAAGTTCCACAATGGTTTAAAGTGTTGGTTGTACACAGGCGTACAAAAAATGTCGATTAATGTTCGAAGTATGACCACACCAAAAGTGAAATAAATTTAACTTGTTAATGTGCGCACTATCAGAGCGGCAGAGCAACTAACTGTATGTTGAGAATAAGTCTTTGTTACGAGAAAACATTATAAGTTCAAAGTGCGGGCGAGCCAGAGACAGAATTCACACATACTGACAAGAGAGAAACATAACAGATGTTTTGTGGTAGTGATAGCGAGAGAGAATTGATGTTTACGTATTTTATATACTTACATACGATTATTAAAATTTTAATTTTATTTTATTCACTTTCCCTACGAACGCTCCACATATAATGTGATACATTCACACGATTTCATCTTGCTACATTTCGCAATCTTCCGAATGCAAAATTTCTTCTGACACCAAATTTTTCTTTATATTTTTTCGGACGTTTTATTGAAAATATATTTGGTTATCGCACTGGTTGAATTTAAAACGAAATGTCAAAACAATGGGAATGCGGTTGACTTCGCATTGTTTTGCCGATGATTAGGTCGTACTTGCACAAGATAAAGAAGAGAATGGTGCAGAATCTTAGAAATGAGTACGCTGTGTGAGGTAGATGTTCAGACTTTTGAGTAGTCAAAACAAATTACAAGGCGATAGATGTGATGTGGAAGATATCGAGGTTGGAGGGTAGAGATTAGTCAGGAATTAGGGAGGTAGGATTAGAAGTTATGGGATACTTGCCGGTGAGGAATGATAAATCGGAAGTGGAGATACAGAGACGGATTTAAGAGGCAAGAAAGGCAACAAAAATGTTGCACCCACTGCTGTGGAGTCCACCACTAAGAACAGAAAATAATTTTTTTTTTCAGACGCCTAAGAAACTTGAAAAGTGTCACAAAAGTTATGAAAGAAATTAAAAACAGTAGAAATTGATTTCTGGCGTAAGTAAGACTAGAATGAATAGGTTAAGGAATGGGGACGGAGAGAAAGGAAATTGGAGCATTCGAGCATGTTAGAGTGAAAGAAAGAAAGAGGGAATTGGTGTGATTTGACCGCGTTAAGAGATTAACCCAACGCAGTGGTCCAGTAGGGTACTGGATTGGATCATCAAGGGGGCAAGGAGAAGTGAACGGCCGAGGCGGGAATGAGGAATGGAGTGACGGTCTAGGGGAGGAGATGGTGGGTCAGAGGGACTGGAGACCGGCAGGACAGAGGTAAATTTTCAGACTTGAACGGCAATCTTACTAAAAAAAAAGGAATTTTTGGCATACATTTAATTATCCTTCAACAATGGGTGGGCAGATAAACTGATAATATAACAGCAGGATAATAGGATAGACCAAACATCACAGCGCTCCTAGAATGATTTTTCTCGGAAAAATGTTACACGTGACCTCTTTATTTGTATTGTGACTTTTATATGTCATTGAACTAAGTTTAAAGAAAATCTTTGGAACTTAGAAAATCCAGAGAAAGTTGGGAAAAACTGACAAGTCTACATTACTTCCTGTTTACCGCTGGATCCTCCGGCGGCACTTGAATGAAATATCAAGCTTGAACTTTTATGTAACTTGATACTTATACTGTAATGTAATATCTGAAATGGGAGTCCTTGACAGTTTCTGAGGAAGGACACCAAAAGTGTTAGAAAAGTCGAATAGAAATAAACTTCTCTGAAGTTGAAAAGTTTTCTTCTTTGGCTTCTGTCAACCAATCGTTATAGTTGCACATTTTACATGTTACGTAAACGATGAATCTTGCCATTGTGTGCAAAGGCTTTTTTTTTTTTGGCCTCGCTTAACGCTGCAACTCCTGCCAAATCTGCCCTTCCCCCAAAAAATTGATTATCCTGGGATAAAAAAGGTTTCAAGTTAATAGTGAAATATATTTTTGTGTTTTATTAATATGCAAAGCTTAAGAGAGAGCCTTTTTTGTAGAGAAAATTGCAAAAACGACAAAAAAAAAATAAAAAACATTTAACTAAAGTCGCATTTCCCGTTAATAAACTTTGCTTGAACCATTCCTTCGTGTCAGCTGCGTTCATGGTCAGCTCCGTCATATCAACTTTTAGCTCCCTCCATTATTCGTACGAATACACTGTTAGGACCAATCACTCCTATTTTTTTTTTTAAATCTTTTTCAAAAAAGCTTCAAGTTTATAAAAAATTGATGGAGCTTTCTTTCAGATAATTCGAAAAAATCCCAAATACTTCTTTCACTTCCTTTTACGCGCTTCCTATTAATCCATTTCCTCCAAATCTGGAATTCTAACGTGCATTGAATATTCCTTAATATTGTACGGGTAGCCCAACCATAAATTTTACTGAAAAGGCACTTTAGAGGATCTAACTTAACGTTCCAGCTGCCCTAAGATGTCCAAAAATCAATTATCCTGAAAAAAAAAATTTGGTGTGAAACACTCACACGACTTTCTTAAAAACAATAGAAATGGATTTCTGGCGTAAGTAAGACTAGAATGAACAGTTAAGGAATGGGGACGGAGAGAAAGGAAATTGGAGTAGTCGAGCATGTTGGGGGGAAAGAAAGAAAGAGGAAATTGGTTGTATACAATTATACATATAAAAAATAACAAATTTTCTTTCAAATTTCACTCATTAGTCCTAACCTAAATATACAGATGGAGACCAAAATTGTGTATCTGTACAGTGTAGAAAGATCAAAATTGAACACAAACACATTGAATTTTTAAATCTCAGATTCATTAGAACTAGTTATTTATGTGACAAAAGAGAAAAGGTCCCACTTTTACACACTCGAGTTTCAGATTTGCCAGAAGTACTGTACTGAACGAGACTTGTAAAGAACTTTTCTCTAGAGTTAAATATTAGAATTTTTTCTGCAACTGTTCTGAGATTTGTTTTAATCTTGCTTCCGCTAGATGTCGGGCTAATTACAGTTGAATAATGCTACTTTCACACACTAGTGAAGGAAAGTAGTGTGTTAACTCAGTAGTGAGAAAAAGTAGAACTTTAGCCACTGATTTTAGTGGAATAATTGTAACATTGTTTAACTATTGTAGGGAAACTATTTTTTCCCAGGAAAATGTTCCAAATAAAAGTGGTAGTTATATATCTGTGCAGTCGCCATTACAGTCGATTTTCAAGAAAATTTCAAAAACTGGAAAACCTATTCTATAAAATCACTATTCCGGTTATCTACAAATTGACAACTCTAGCAGCGCTTCCAATTAATATTATAGAGGTGGCGGAACCATACATTGGACTAAGGTGGTACTTTAGAGGAAAGCTTAACGCTACCGTTCCCCACCACCCCCACGCAAAATCAATATTCCCGGGAAAAATGTTGCAAATAAAAGTGATAGACATTTATGTGTGTTGATAGTAAACAAAATTTAAAGAAAATTGTTCAAGTTATATTTGAGAAAATCGCGAAAAACTGAAAAAAAATATACATGCAGTACTTCCGGTAGATGGATTGTAGCTGAAACCTTCGTGCCAGATCCGGTAGAATTTCAAAATTCCACGGAATTCCAAATTTGAGTTTCTGCGAATTTTTCGTTTTTCAGATATTTTGTTCACAGAGCCATACACACACACACACAGATCATCCGCAAAAAACAATTTTGTCGTACTCCGGGAACCTCAAAACATGTATTTCCGGTGAAAATCAAGTTTCAAAAACTTGACACGATCGTAATAATTTCTCTTACTGCAAGTATAAATATTTCAAATAAAATTGATCGGCCTTTAACTCTACAATATTGTGCTTTATGGGTAAAGTTACATTCGGTAATGACGCACTTCCAGTTGAAAGTTTCAAATGAATTTCATTGAAACCTTCGTGACGTCAGATGCACTGTATCAAGTTCGAAGTTTCTGTGATTTTTCATTTTTGTTACACATAGAACTTGATGTCTGCAACACACACACATGACCAAATTAACAGACAGCTTCTTCTTAACACTTAACACATACCAACAACATCACACTACCACATAGGCGAACCTAACTCATCAAGAAGACTGAAACCCCGACTCTATCAAGACATCTAAATTTTCCTCCTCTGTTTACCACTATGTGTAAAGCTCTATGTGAGCTGCCATATATTTTGATTGCAATAATAATAATCATCATCACTTTTGATAAAGTTTGTTCACACACTCATATCTATTCGATACAAACTTTTTTTCGTACTAAAAAGGACCAAAAACTGTAATAATAATAATAACAATAATAATCAGCATTATCATCATCATCATCATCATCGGAACTCTTGTGTTGAGCGCATCACTCTTCCAACGGCAGAAGGTGGTGCGGGGATCGTGAGCATAATAGATTATTATTACAAAGTCAACCCAGCAATAAGATTATTTCTTCAGGAAGTTATGAGAGCTTGGCGAACATCCCTGGTTCTGCAGGTGGGTCAAAATTCCATTACGACCGATCTGATACCAATCAGACGCGGAATCTTTAGGGGGATTCCTTCAGTCCTCTCTGGTTTTGTTTAGCATTGAATCCGCTGTCCCGAATGCTTAACAGGTCGGGATACGGTTTTGAATTGAAAACTGTGGACTCAGACCCATGTATACTAACACATCTTTTCTACATGGATGACCTGAAATTGTACGGAGGAAATAAAAAACAATTGAACCAACTAATTCAAATAGTTGGGATGTACACACGGGACATTCAGATGGAGTTCGGCCTCGAGAAGTGTCGCACCCTTAGTATATGTCGAGGGAAAGTAGAGAATAATGACTTCGTAACGCCGGATGGAGATGCTTTGAAGCCATGGACGAACATACTTACTATAAGTATCTAGAAGTGCAGCAATTTAAACGAACTGAGCACATGCGAATGAAGAAGCAGCTGAAGTCAGAAATATCAAAGCATTTGCAAATAGTTTTGAGATCTCAGTTGAACTTTAGAAATATGGTACGGGCAATCAACTCTTATGTCATTCCCACGCTGTCTTATTCCTTTGGAATTATTTCTTGGTCCAAAACGGATTTAGAAGGACTTGAAAGAGGAATGAGGACAGAAATAAAGAAATACAGAATGCATCATCGGAACTCTTGTGTTGAACGCATCACTCTCCCAACGGCAGAAGGTGGTGCGGGGATCGTGAGCATAATAGATCAGCACAATAGTCAAATATGCTCACTGAGAAGGTATTTCTCTGACAGATGCGATGATTCATATCTTCATAAAGTTGTCTGCGGTTTGGACTTGCAATGGACGCCACTAAATCTGAGTGACCGATCGCCTCAAGCGAACGAAAGGGTCCAGAATGTGCCAGAAACGGTAAGAATATGAAAAGCCAAAGCATTGCACGGGAAGTTTGCATATGACCTTGAACAGCCGAATGTCGACAAATCAGCGTCGAACGCAAGGCTCAAGAACGGCGAACTTTTCCCGGAAACAGTGGGGTTCATGATGGCCATTCAAGACCAGGTCATGGCCATCAAATATTATAAAAGGCATATTATTAAGGACGCTGCAGTGACAGATGATGTCTGCAGACGGTGCCGCGAAAAACCTGAAACCATTCACTATGTTATTGGTGAATGTTCGGTTTTGGATCCCAATGAATAAACTAAGCGTCACAACAATGTCGCTAGAATTGTTCATCGAGAACTGGCGATTAGATGTGGTTTCTTAGAAGCCATGGCTGCACCATATTATAAGTATATTCCATCCCCAGTGCTGGAGGGCAGTAAATACCGCCTATACGTATTATGACAGATTTGTTATAACTGACAAGAATGTTAGTCATAATAGGCCAGATATCATCCTTGAAGATAAATTAAGGAAGGTTGTAAAATTAATAGACATCGCTGTGCCAAAAACACATAATTTAAATAAAACTGTTGAGGAAAAGCAAAGAAAGTATGCCGAGCTTGGGGAAGAAATTACAAGAATATGGAGGGCAGAGAGAGTCGCAGTTGTTCCTCTTGTCATTTCCACGACTGGAATTGTCCCCAATGCCTACATGATGGTATCACGCTTCTCAATATTCATCCCAAATTAACCACATATTTCAAAAGGCCGTCATTTTGGATACATGCCGCATTGTACGGCTATTCTTAAATAATCAATGAAAGTGTGCTTGGTATAACCCGCACCTTTCTTAAAAATAAAAAGGCGAGCATTAGCTGAGAAAAAATATGAATAATAATAATAATAATAAAATAATATACTTTATTTATATAAAGGAAGACAGATGCAATTAGTCTTATATACAAAAGAAAGAAAACAAGTATGTACGGCATGGATAAGTTATCCGTCTGCCGGAGGTTGATTTTTATCAATTATTGTGAAGCGTGAACAGTATTAATAAGGAAAATAAAGTAGAAAAAGTAGAAAAATAAGTAGATAAAATAACTAAATATAAGAAAATTAGAAACTGAAATACTGAACAACTTGATAACGATACTGCCAGGAGTGTCGTGCATAATAAAGAAGTCATTGGCAAGAAGACGAATTTAGGAGAGATATTAAATAAGATCTGGGTAACTTCTTACAGCCAAAATAAAGTAATCTAAGTCCTAGAAGAATAATACATTCCACAATGAAATAAAAGACGTCTTCTTTGGACCGCGAGTTTACACAGAGGACAGAGTTCCACATCTCTTTCTAGGAAAGGACCTTATTTAAATAGAGCAAGCGAGTTGGGTTAAAGAGGGACCACAATGATTTGGATCTGAAAACCTGAAAAACTGAAGAGTGTGATCTAAATCTTTGTACAACAAAAACTGTGTTGAAGATTTGGCGTGCCTCTCAGACTCCTCGAAATGCCTAGAATTTATAATAGAAAGAAGACTTTTTATCTGACCATGCCAAAGTTCCTGATTTTCAAGTGAAATTCAAATGCATAATTATAATTTCGAGCTAAGGAATTCCACTGAGAAAACCAAGATGTATTTTTATTAATTATTTGGAGAGCGGAAGTTTTAGAAAAACGGGCATCTGAGAAATTTAGTACTTTGGATACATAACTGAAGTGTAAGTTTAAAGTATAGGAGAAAAGTAAACTTACATAAGTCTCGCAATGCAAGATATAATTTCGAGTAGAGGGCAAATAATTTTTTAATAAAAAAATCTTTGAACCATTTCAATAACTTCAAAACGTTGAAACCCTCACAACTGACGAGCGTAACATAACACTGAACGCGTAACAGAGTTGAAGAAACTGTACTTAGCAGAAAGCGGAACTAGGTCCTGCATGATCAAGCATTCCCACAATCTGTTCAAAGCTAATTTAGCAACCGAACTCTTTCGTTTTAGGTGTGCATTGAAAGATAAACGAGGAGTCAAGATACTCCAAGGTATTTGTACTGGCTCACCACCTCAATGCGCTTTCCTTTATAGAGCCATTTATCTGAAGAAGCCAGCCAACCACCATTACGGAACACAATTACTTTCGACATTCCCAGATTGACCGTCAGATTCCATTGGTCACAGTACGCTTGCAACACAAAACTGTATTTCCGGTAAAAACTCAATTTCAAAAAATTTTACACAGCAGAGGATAAATTTTACCGCTTGCAGCAGTAAAAGAAAGTAAAGAACCTAATATACGAATATAAAATAGGATGGAAGGAAAGATGAAACATTTGTAAGATATGAGAATTACGACCGGTCCACTATAATACATTATATGAAAAATGATGTACGATTGCATGAGACAAAATGAAAAATCCTGAAATGATATTAAAGGATATGAAAAATAGCGGATGTGAAAAAGCGATCTTTTCCTTTTGGATGGGAAGGGATGAAAGCACGAAATAACAAATATCAGCATTGTCAAATATGTTAAATATCTAGTTGAAGTAGAGGAGAACTGAATTTCAGCAAGCCTGGAGTCCAGAATAGAGTAAAGCAGAATAAAAAAAAACCAGCTTGGTAAAGAAGGGAAGCTGTGAGAAGAAGAAAATGTGATCAGCCCAACGAAATGGAAAAATATATGAAAAAAAGGAAGATAAAAGTTTATATATACACATTTACAAAGTGTCTGTCATATCTGAAATTTTCCTTGAATGAATACGAAGAAGTAAATAAGATTGGACTAGATAAAGTGTTACCTATCAGCTGTGTGTGCGCCAAAACCATCATTTTTCGTCTACTTATTTTTTCATATTCCATAAGTCTGTTTTTTTTTTAACCCTACTTCCTTTTTTTTTTCTTTCTTAATGCCACGGCCATATAGAATCGTTCAGCAAACAATTCTTGCTGCAAGGAGGGAGGAACAAATGCTGTTGTTATAATGTCTGAAACGGTATTATTACTGCGGCAGTTTGGAACAGCTAAAGGAGAAGAGGAAGAAGAAAGAAAGGGATATTTCATTGTCTCTTCCTTGCAATGGTTACTGAATCTCTTACCTTTATAGCGAACAGCTGTTTTTCATCCCGAACTCCTCTCTTCACCCCCTCCTCTACTGTACAATATCCAACTGCCGACCAAATAGTAAGGAATCAATCACTTTTTAGCGGGGGGGCGGTGAGAGAGAGAGAGGTTAATACTGAGAGATTGAGAGAGAATTTCCTTTCTCTTTACTATAGTTTCTTGCTGGCTCTCCCTACTACTGGAAACAATACTCCCCTCTTTTACCTCACTCTAGTCTATATGGCTTTTGGCCGTAGGGGCTTTTCCTAACTTGTCAAATACAATCTTCCATTTAATATATTACTATAGAGAACTATCTGAAGATGCCTGTTTCATTTACAATTTCAGATGATATCCTGTAATAGTGGAAATTCTATGTAAACCTCATCTACAAAATATTTACGCTAATTAATCATAATTTTTTGCGTTTGATTAAAAAAATTAATAAAACAAAACCTAGCCTAAAACTACACAGGCTTTTCTCTTACATATAGATACGTCATTAGTCAATTAATTGATTACTGCTCAATTTTATTTTTTTCACGTCAAATTTTCGAAAGTGAATATAAGCGACAAAACAAGCGCGAGTTTAAACGTAATATTTAAAAAACGAAAAATCGCCAGAAGCTCGTGAAATTAAACGTTTAGTTAGTAACAAAAATGTAAACAAAAATAAGTATTACACAAAAAAAATCAATTAATAACGTTATTCTTTTTAATAATAACATTATGAATGTCAAATAAACATTCTAATCAAGCAATGGTTTTCCATCATAATCTTTGCACGCTCCACAAACCTGCTTTGTTTTCTTTATGGCAAGTTCACGGCCAAGTTTATCTTTGTTCTTTATATAATAAACTGTGCTTCTTCCCTTGCTTGTCTAGTATAAAATACTTGTATTTGTTAAAGAACTAAAATGTTCTACACGAAAAATAAAGTACCTCCCTCATAAATGAACAGGATTAAGCCTGTTTGCTCATTATGTATCTAGAAATATGTTAGAAGACATGTATCTTCTACACAGCGAAATATGTGCGTCTACTTTGGCATGTATATTTTTCACTCATGGTAGTAAACACTGAAATAATAGCAAAATAATTATTAAAGTAGATTCGACTAGAATTAGGCTTTCCTCCTTGTTTTACAACATTTAAAGAACAAAGTAATACCTCTCCGTGGAAGCCATGCAAAAAGCCAAATTTAGGTAGGAAGCATCGTTTTCAAGATAGTTAGGGAAATACAGAAAAATTGTAACAGATCTAAACCTTCCTCTTGGTTCCTGTGTTTATAAGTAAACGGAAAATGAAGTTCAAGCTTCTTGCGTTTCATTCGAGTTACTCCAAACACACGCACGCGCGCTCACACATACACACACAAATTATATAATATATAACTTTGTATATATATATAAAATGTATTATGTTATAAACACTAAGCAGCCTAATTCGGACGCTTTCCCGGCTAGTGGGGCTCACTTTTGATAAATCTTGAGAAAAAATAAAAAAAACTTTTATAATTGTAATAATATAATCTACAAACAATATGGCGCTGTCCTTAAAAAATTAAATTATCAACCAATTAGAATGTTGAGTTTTAGCAACTCAATGTAATTAATTCAGCAGCCACTCATTCGCAAAATAAATTAAAGTGTTTCCTCTGCTTTCTGCATATGGGTTTTGCCCCAGATCCCCTTTAAAATCCTCTCTAACTATATTACTATATTATTGTGCGTGGTACAATCCCCCCCCCCCGAGTACCTTCCCTGTATTGCACTGCACTGTAAAATCTTTAGTACTTGTTGGCTCACCTAGCCAACTCGTAAAGCACGGATCCATAGAGAATTCTGTATTATTTTGTCAAAGAATGGCAGCTCAATTTCCTTGAGTTGCTAAAACTTAGCATTCCCAGAGAGTTAAGCCGCCTTAGTCGGTCAGGGTGCGGAGCTAATTCTAGTAAATAAATTATGTACAACAAGTGTGAGTGTAATAGAAACCTTAGGTTGAAGTGAACTCTCTACACGAACTTGGTGAATTTGCTCTAACGATGGATGAAAATCTGAAACCGGTCAGGAAGAAAATCAATATGCGTGCTAGGAGGGATAACAAACCAGATATTAAACGTGCAACGCTGTTATGTGTTTTTTAAATTTTCGAAGTTGTTTTTTCCTAGGAAATACATGTTTTGAAGTCCTCCGAGTTTGAAAAAGTGGTTTCTAGGAGTTGGTCTGTACTTGTGTGTGTGTGTTCGCACTACAAAGACGGAAAATCGCAGAAAGCTGGAACTTGATACTTCATTTATTTTTTTACTAGGAGACGCGACAGTACTTATTAGTTTAAGGCACAGGAGACGCGACAGTACTCATTAGTTTAAGGCACAGGAGACGCCACAGTACTCATTAGTTTAAGGCACAGGAGACGCGACAGTACTTATTAGTTTAAGGCACAGGAGACGCGAGAGTAAGCTTTTGGTCCCAATCGATCGACCGGATGTACCTCTTTACTGAACGATTTTTCTTCTTTTTTTTGCTATTTTCATGAAAACGTTAAAATCAATTTTCTTCAAAGTTGATATATCTACGAAGCGTGATAGGTGTTGCAATATGTTAGACAAATTTTTCCAAGAGAATTCTAAATGCTTTTTTAATATATTATACGATTTTATCATTTATATAATACGAATCCCATGTGTTGCGAAATTCCGTGTTTCGAGACAATCAGTTTACCCTCTTTTATATTATCTCATAATATCTCGAATTTTCAATTCTTTTCAAATTTTTTCTAAGATTTGTTAAAAGGCAGCCTTATGAGTCGGCGAAGTCGCTTTACGAGAAAAATCAGAAAAGCAAAAAAAATAACATGGAATTCGCAACTTAGGGCCGAAACTTTCGCGTCGGACTATGATGAAAACTATTTCGACAATTTTCACGTGACTCAATTTGAAAATGCCAACGCACCCAAATTATTATTTTTTTTAATCTTAATTAAAAATAACAAACAATGAAGATTACAAATTTTATAAATAGCAAAAAATTTAATACTTCCTCTTGCTTGGAGTAAGAGAAAGTAAAAAACAATTTCATTGCTAATTGACTTAAGTGCTGCACAGCCATGCTGAAACAATTCAGATTGATACGACACAATTTGATATATCGATTTCCACTCAAACATGATTGGTTATACAAGTATGTTTTCTTTCAATTATCTTAATTGAGGACAGGAAACTACCATTGAACGAGGCACCAGGTTACGGACCCTATCACTGCCAAAGTAGGGGTAAAGGGGACAGTTTCCACGAAAAGCAGTAACTATATTTACTCTTGGTTAAGCAAAGAGGACACTTCCCTTATATACAGAAACGTATCAGACTCTGTTTCCCATTAATATGGCAAATTACACAAATGGTATTGGACGGTAAACTAGGTCAGTTTGTATAAAAAAACTGCGACATTTTTTTTATTGGCTAAATTTAATTAATTAAAAATTCGCAAATTTATTAAAAGTTATCTCTCGCACTTTTAAGGAATTTGTGCACACTTAAAGCTTCCCTAAATTTTAAAATTTAGTTTTATAAATATTTTTATTCTGTAACCGTGTAATAATGTGACAAGTATTAAAGCTAAAGTAGTGTGTGAAGTTCTTGTAAAGTAGTGTGTGAAGTTCTTGTAAAGTAGTGTGTGAAGTTCTTGTAAAGTAGTGTGTGAAGTTCTTGTAAAGTAGTGTGTGAAGTTCTTGTAAAGTAGTGTGTGAAGTTCTTGTAATCACAAGTGATGGAAAGTAAAAGCAGCCATTTTTTTCTCACACTAGTTGTACAAGTACTGCGCTCGTGTGATCAGTACCTGATCTCGAGTGTAAAAGGGCATTACTCTTCTCCCTGTTTGATAATAACTATTTCTAAATGAATAATGTGAAAAACACCTAAGGTTTCGGGTAATGGTTTGCCAGAAACCTCGTTTCGTCCGTATTGCAATGATCTTCTTCAGGGTCGTTTCACCTTGAAAACTGAAAGTAATTATTTTACATGACAATGGCCGCGGAAGCCTAAAACATTTTCTAAATATTTTTTTTTTCAATTTTCTGCGATTTTTTCCACAAAAAACACCGAGGGGTTTCATGGAACTTGGATTACGAACAATCTACATACAGAGACTTTTGTTTAAAACTTCGTCCGAGAAAAAAGCAGGAAAAAACGTTAATGGTTTTCCGGAAAAGGACAAGGTTAAAACAGTATCAGAAGAGCAGCGGGATGGGAGACTTAGATCTCGTCCCTCGCCAGCCAACCGTGAAGAAGGAAGAGAAATTAAGCTCCGCCACCAACTAAATGGTGATCAAGAAGGCAATCAATATGGCGGTCAAGATGGCGAAGGAAGGAGCCACGCCCCTATCGCTACCAAGGTTCATTGCTTAGCTTTCAAGGAGTAACGGTCCAAAAGAAGCTCATTGCAATATCGGCGAAACGTAGTTTCTAGCAAACCACTGATGCGGTCTCAACTCGGAAACTCGAGTGTTTTTCATGAAAATGGCCGCGGAAACCTAAGAGGTCATATTACACTAGTTTTTTGAGAAATTATTCAAGACTAGGATACTCCACGCCGCGGTATTAATGCTTGTGTGGTGTTCCACCACTTGTGTGATGGCGGGAGTCCAAATAGGCAGAAATGTCAGGATACTGCAGGGAGTCAACGCATGGCTTGTTTGGCCACAACGGTGCAATAGGACAACACCTCGATGTTGGAAGTATTATTAGCAAATATTATTGGAACATCTACAACATTCGGTTGTAGGGAAGGCAATGAGAGGTTGTCTCAGGATGAGTGCAAAGGAGAGTACATAAAAAATTTTGATCATACTGAGATTAAGTGCAAGTTAAGAAAGCGAATCAATTTTTTCTCTCCAAAATTGATGAGACCAGTAAGGAGTGAGCGTTCGAGAGAGTTTGTTAGATCAGTATTAGCAGTATAGGGGGAGGACACCCTCAAAAAACTAATGGAGGAAAGTAATGGCGTTATTTTTTCCTATGATGGTTTCAGGCAGAAGGAACTAGTCTGTTTGGGGCAGAAAATTTGCTACATGGCTGAACAAAGTAAGATCTGTGGCTTTAGGGGGTATGGCCAGAAATCATTGGTATCATTGAATGCTGCTATATGAAGGAAGTGTGACCGAACTAACTGGCATAAGCAACTTGAGGAGACTAGGATCCCAAAATCTGGATGGTAGCGTCTTTGAAGGAGTAGAAGAAGGAGTAAATAAAGGAAATTTATAGAGTGATGCCAATGTTAGCATGAAAGTAAGGTTTTTAAGTTACATTTGATAGAATGACGTGTAGTGGGACAAAGTTAATGGGTTAACAGTGTTATGGTTATCTATGTGAATGTGTGGTGTTTGTGTTGGTTTCTGCTAGCGTAGCGAGTTAACTAGATCTTACTTCTTCTTCTTCTTCTTCTTCTTGTCTTACACTGTGCCTGGACGAACTAAGTACTAGTTGAGAGATACTAGCTGGCTGTTGGATAGCTATCATCCATCCTCTACTGGCTGAGTAGATTGAATTTCCAACATAGCCCCGACATCAGAGTCATGTTACCACTATTACAGGCTCACAAAGCACACAACACACATACACACACGCCCACTGATGGTGTAGGCATGTAACAATATAAAGCTTGATATCACTTGGTTCACACAGCCCTTAAAGGTTTATAATCATATAATAATATTTATTACTCTGTTATATGCAATATAATCAAGCTACGTCTTCACTACTAAATTGGCTATAAAACATTAACATATCTAAAATTACATTTCCCTACAATAATAATTTTGAAAACCTTGATAATATCCAATCTTATTCTAATTCCATTTGCCTAAGATTTATACGATTCAGATTTGGCAATTACTACAAGCTTTTCATACAAAAACAAATAAAAAAATCTGGTACGTAACACTCACATCATTTTATCTTACTGGCGACAAGCCATTCTCCCCAAGATGTGACCATATACCATAGCCCAGGGTGATTGAGATCTGGACTTCCTGTGGGCCAGTCTGCAGCACTAATAAACTCAGGACATTTAGTCTTAGCAACTGTTGAATGGACTTCGCCTGAATCTTGCAGAAACACCCGATGAGTATTAGAAAAAAGAGATTAGATTTAATAGTTTAACGACAAGTTCTATCCTACGAGCAATATAACGGA
Organism: Triatoma infestans; assembly: GCA_011037195.1. Lineage (NCBI taxonomy): Eukaryota > Metazoa > Arthropoda > Insecta > Hemiptera > Reduviidae > Triatoma > Triatoma infestans. The sequence continues at coordinate 113,669 of JAAEAF010002472.1, read as the reverse complement.
ACTCGAATGATGCCCTTTTTTAACTCTACCAATCACTTCCAGTGTTTCTCTAGAGCTGTGTACATATACCCTCACATCATTTTAGCGATTAGATTTTTCCAGTATGCTGAAAATATTTTTCATCTTCTGGGTTCGTTCTGGCTCCTCCAGATCTTCTATCCTTCCAATCTATGCAGGTGTACCCCAAGGCAGTGTCCTTGCTCCTCTCCTATAGATTTTCAAAAATCTGAAAGCTAATTTGCCAACTTTGTGAATAGCTATTGCAGCACTAGCTATTACAGCAATACTCCATTTAAATGAAATTAGTCAAAAATTTCGTACCGCCTAGGATTTAAACTTTTTACTATAACGTTCAATTTACAACTAACTAGATAACCACAGATATGCAATATAACCTTCTAATCCTTCATTGAACTTTTGTCTATTTTTGGCAGGACCTAAGTAAATAATGTTAACTTTTATTAACCCACTAAATTCTATAAATAGTTGGGTCTGCAATGCGGGAAAACATCTATGATTTTATCCGTCTTAGCATCTCCATTTTTTTTTTTTTTTTTTTTTTTTTTTTTTTTAGTTCCGACCGGTTTCGGATTCTCACCCACGTTAGAGTAAGGGCAATCCAATTCGTGTAGAGAGCTGAATTCAACTTTATGTTTCTGTCATGCACTACACTGGTTGAATCAACCAAATATATGGTAGAATCAAATAATAAATATAAGAATTGGCATTTTAGTGAGGAATGCCTACTCCAGATCGTCTCTAAATGTTTCTAGTTAAAAGCTCCTTTTATGACTAGATTATATACCATGTTTTAAAAAAATCGTTGGAGCTGTTTTTGAGAAAATCTCCCCCCCCCCCAAATGAGAACAATCCTTTCAGTAAAGGTCACTTCCGGTTGACCGCATTTTTCCGAAATATTATTGTCGCGGTCTCTTGGTGGTACCTAAACGAAATTTCAAGTTTTAGCTTTGTGGGATTTGTTTCTTCTTTACTTTTTCAGGAAGTTTCTCCAAACATTCATTCACACATTCTGAGCGGACACTGAGCACCATTAAGTTTTCAGTGCTACCTGCTCGTTACTGTGCCCCATACCAATCTTAAGATATTAAAATGTTGAATGAATGAAACTTAATTACGTCATAAATAAAATTTCATTTCCAGTTTCATTTAACTTAACAAGATAATGGTAATTAAAGCAGTCACCTGTTTTCAAAATAAAAATTAAATTAAATTTTCGTAAACTATACTCGGTATGAAAATTATGTCCAAAAGAAAAACACACAGGGATGACGAAAGATATTATTTTTAGGAACAATAATTAAAAATGACATTGTGAAAAAAAGAAGGACTAAAATTAAACAAAAATTGTAACATAAAGTACGCTGCAAAGGGGTGAGGTGATGTCATGAAGGGGTGAGGTGATGTCATGAAGGGGTGAGGTGATGTCATGAAGCCAGATATTATTTAGTTTTTAAGGAAATTAATAAATGAGTCAGAAGTATCATCAGAGATGGTGAGAAAATGCAGAATGACATGATGACAGAAAGGAATTTTTACGTCAGTTGTTTCGCGAGAAATTCCAAGTTTTCTCTTATAACTTGGGGAGTTTTACTTTCACTCTTGGTGCTGGTAGAAGGCAATATTGCGATCGTGTCAAATTTTCGATATCGAGTTTGCACCGGAAATACAAGTTTTGTGGCTTCCTGAGCCCGTGTTATTTAGAAATTGATGTTGGTGTATTTGTGAAAAGCGTAGTACAGAAATAAAAAAAAAATCACAAGAAGTGATTTTTCAACTTTATTCCCTTTTCCGCATCAGCAGGGGATGTGACAGAGAGTTATTAGTCAAAATTACTCAATGGGAGTACCCAATTTACTGATTTACTTTCTCTTACTTTTAGTAAGAGGAAAAAATGAGTTTTCTCGGGAGATCCCTTGAGTACCAAAAAAATGTTTTTAGCGAATGGTCTGTGTGTGTGTGTGTGTGTGTGTGAGAGAGAGAGATAAACAAAATATGAAATGTCGCAGAAAGCTCAATCTTGATATCCCGTCTAGATGCTGCCATCGCATCTGACACGATGGTTTCACAAAGGTTAGCCTTATTGGCTTTCAAGTTGTAACGCCCCCGAAGAGGTTCATTGTAGCATGGGCGAAAAGTCGGTTTTTAGCACACCACTGACGCGGTTTCAACCCGGAAACTCATGAAGTGTTCTTCATGAAAATGTGCCGCGGAAACCTAAAAAGCCATTATAATTGTCTGAATTTTTTTTATTTAGCACATACTTTCTCACCCAAAACTTTATTTATTTTTTAAATAATATAAATAAATATTTTCATATTTCTATGTATTTTATTTAAAAAAAAAAAGAACCACGAGTTTACAAAGCTAGAGAAAGCCCTAGTTTAAATATTATCCAATTTTAAACATGGCAAATTAAGTTCAAAAACAAAAACAAACAAAAAACAATCCCTTGGGTTTGTGTCAAAAACATAGATGTCGTGATGTTTGAAAATGGAATACCAATTATATAAGAGAATTACTTTATATTTCTACATAAAGTTACGATAAACTATTTATATATAAACAGTTATATTTTAGTCGGTTTTAACAGTTTTGGTTATTTTATAAAGGTTGCCAATTTATTACGGTCTATATCGAACTCAATGATAAAATAATGTAATTCACATTCACACACTACTTTCTCCTACTCCTGTTAATACTACAGTTATATATAAAAACGCTAAATTTCTCTTTAAATTTCAAATTTTACTCATATGTCGTTACATAAAAATGCAGGTGGTGGGAGGGGAAGTGCCAATCTGCTAACAGAGACTGGTGTAGAATGATTACATTGTAGAGAGCGCCAATAATATCGAACATACACATTTGAATATGTGGATGGATCCGCAATGCTGGATAACATCTGGTATTTTATCCGTCGTAGCATGTCGTGCAACAGAAACATTACGTTAAAGTGAGCTCTCTATACGAACTTGGTGAATTTACTCTGACGATGGATGAAAATCCGGTACCGGTCAGGAAGGAAATAAATGTGCATGCTACGACGGATAAAATACCAGATACATATTTGAATTTTAACGTCCAGATACCTCGGAACCACTTAGATACAAGTTTTCCAAAAAGAATGTTTCAAATAAAAGTGATAGGCCTATATATCTGTGCAGTCAGTGTTCGTTACAGTCGGTTTTCGAGAAAATCCCCAAAAATTCAAAAACCAATTGTCTAAAAAAGCACTTCCGTACTTCAGACCAGATAGTTTAAGACTACTGTCCCCCAATAACCCCCCCAAAAATCAATTATTACGAGAAAAAAGTTTTCTCATAAAAGTAACAGGTGTGTGTGTAGATGATATACAAAGTTTAATGATAATCATTGGAGCAATTTTCGATAAAATTGTAAAAAAAAAAATGAAAAAAACCATTTACTAAGCCTGCAATATTGGTCTCATATGAAAAAATTAACATTAAAATTTCAATGTTACAATGCGATCGGCCTTATGTGGAGATGTGGAGCGCTGTATGTCAAAACCAACAAAGCATGTGCAAATTTAAATTAAAACTAACACTCCACTCATTTCCGGTTTTTTCAGGAAAATAGTGGAAATAAAAGTGATATGTATCTATCTACGCAGCCCAGTACTCCAAGTTTAAAATAAATCGTGGTAATCGCTTTCGAGAAAATTCCAAAAATACTTAAAACCTATTCAGTAAAATCTCAACTTCCAGTTAATCGAATTTCCTCAAATTTGGAAGTATTAGAATCAATGCTTCTAATGTGTATTAAATACTCATGCTGAATCAATGCTTCTAATTATGATATTAGGTTTGAGGTCAAACCGTATATCATAATAAGTGATAGTTTACTGAATAGCATAACACTGCTGCCGTCTCAATTCAATTCAATCAATCTCAAATCAATTTTTCCGTTTCCAAGATATTCTGTTAAAATAGCCCACACACACTCATGAAGACCATTAGCTGAAAAACATTGTTTTCGTACTCAAGGGACCTCAAAACATGAAAATCTTAGTATTTCCGGTGAAAAATCGATTTCTAAAATTTGACACATCGCGCAATATTTCTCCCTACCAGAAATAAGATTTTTCATTCGTGGAAAATTTCATTTATTTATTTTATTTTTTTAACTTTTAACCAAGTTTTTGTCTTTTATTTTAGTTTTCCCGGCGGAGGAGCGGGGGGTTAGATAACTTGGTGTGCTCTAATATATGTGTAGGGAAAAATTCTTGATATAAGTTTTCCAGTAAGCTGGTAGTTGGATATGCTCGCAGTGGCTAGTAATTTATGACATACACAAGGATGACTTACAACATCCAGTTACTCAGTCTTGTGGTACCCAGACGCTTGTACCAAAGTACAATCCCTTCCACAGTTGCTCCACCAGACCAACCCGTCGCTAAGATACCAAGTAACTTTATAAAGTTTCCGCTTTCTCTATTTCTCTCTCTGTCTTTCTTTTTTCTTTTTTTTTTTTTTGACGTAATATAAAGTTCACAATTTTTTTTTTCACTAAACTAGCTGCGAACTGGTTTTTAATCAAACTCAAAAAGCCCGCTAGCCGCTAGTGCATGATCGGGTAGGCTTTTCTTTTTACCCGCTTTATAAGAATAACGTTTTCATCAAACCTTCTTATTAACAGAATTATAATATCGCCTGTACAACTCTTCATGTACGTCATTCTCAATTCTTACAAATCCTGATTGACAAAATGTCTTCAGAACATGGAATTTTTACGTTTAGTTGACCTTAATATGAATCGGAAACCCCACAGTTTCTTTTTGTTTGACCCATTTAGGATATGACACGACCTGATTTGATGATTTGACTATATTATTAGATTACAAGGCAGCTCCCTTATCAATCACCAACCAAGCTTGAAGTGGCCGTTTAGAATTTACAGTTCGTAAAATGGTTATGAGTATGACTTTGCAAATTTGGAGGTTCGAATCCCGCGAATAACTACTAAATTTTATATTTGCCCGAAAAATGGTAAAGGGTGTGCTTTCGCCGCGGTAAAAACCCCGGAAAAAATTGGAATTACCTTGACTTCATTTTTTTCTTACTTTCTCCTTCTGCCAGTAAGAGGAAGTATTTCGAACGAATCCAATTTTCGAATTCTGATTTTACACCGAAAATTTGAGGTCCCCCGTGTATGAAATGTACTATTGAGTGTATAAACTGATATAGCTCTTTACAAGTCTGTATTATCACTCTATTTTATCAAGACATTCTGATGATCGGCGAACGCTCGAAACCGGTCGATGACAACAAAAATCAAGCAGACTATCACGGAAAATAACTCCATATTATTGTATTGAAGTGGTACTTTAGAAGAAAGCGTAACGGTGCTGTTCCCTCAGAACACCATCAAAAATTCAATTTTCTCGGGATAACGTTTCAAATAAAAGTGATTAGGTTATTTATCTGTTCATGCAGTGTACCAAGTTTAATGGAAGTCGCGAGCAACTGGACAAAAATAAATTAGCAAAGTCACACTTCCGGCTGACGGACTTTGCCCGAAACATTTGTGCCAGATGCAGTGATGAATATTTAAACGGAATATCAAGTTTGAGCTTCCTGCAACTTTTTCGTTTTTGAGATTCCTACACTCATACACACACACACAAATTTCAAAATTCAGCACACTCCTGGCCACCGTACCTAGCGCATAGCGCCAAAACCGGTGCCTATGGTCACTTAGCCTTGCCTACTATGTAGGCAAGTTTCCATCCCTGCCACGTGGAGGCGGACCTCTACATATCCGTCTAGTCCGGCGCATTACCGCTACTTCTCGAGCAAACAGAGCCAAGTCTTTAAAATTTTGAGCACTTTTCACCAACTCTTTACATTCTCCCGGCCAATTCTCTCCTCTCCTTTTCAGCTTGAATTCCATATGGATTCTTGCCTCGTCGAGGAGAGAACATCGGAAGAGAACGTGATGCACTGTATCCCGTTCACCGCACTCGCAATTCGGGGAATCTTTCAAACCCAACTCATTGAGCTTAGAATTGAACTCCCCGTGGCCCGTGAAATATTGCGTTACGGTTTGGGATAGCTCCAGCCACCGTATCGATAGTCTGTGATGCACATTTGGGAAGAACTCATATGTAATTCTTCCTGTTTCTGCCTCATCCCAGCGTCTTTGCCACTTCCCAATCTCATACTCTCGGATCTTATTTCTTGCAAGAGTAGTAGGCATCTGACTGGACAGCTCCTCACCATTGAGGACAATCTTGACCCCTTTTTTAAACTTATCGGTAAGGGCTCTCATCTCAACAAGGAGATCAAGCGGCAACACACCAGCGACCACCGGTAAGGAAGCCGTGGATGATGTCGCGTAGGCCCTTGTTACAGAGCATAAAATTGCTCTTTGCATCCGCAACAGAGTGCCGCTGTACTACTGCATGTCAAGCTTGTCGGCCCAACAGGCAGCTGCGTACGCTGCGACATTCTCTATTACGCCCCTATAAATGGTTAGGGCCACACCATTCTTCAGCCCCCACTCACCACGGGCAACTCTTTTTATTCCCTGGTATAAGTTGAGACATCTGGAGGCAACCCACTGAATATGGGGCTTAAAGGAAAGCTTCCAATCCAGCAGCACGCCTAGGTACTCAAACTGGGTCACATGGACTATTCTGTGATCGTCCACCCTTATCCAGGGAGGACGACTGGGATGAAGTTTGCCTTTCATTAGCATCACTTTAGACTTCTCGAACGAAATCTGAAGCTTCTCCCCTTGACACCAATTCTTAATTCGGGTTACAACAGCGCTCGCACGCTCTTCTAACTCCCGACGAGAATCACCATGAACGACTACTGCAAGGTCGTCAGCGTATGCAACTGAATCACAATAATCCATCATTTCTATATGCTCTAACAATCCGTCCATGACCAAGTTCCACAGGAACGGGCCCACCACCGAGCCCTGCGGACAACCTTTAGTTATTGGCCTGGATGTTTCGCCGGCTTGAGTCACAAGCACCGCCACTCTTTGAGTGAGGTAGCTTTGTATCAGTTTTAAAAGACTTGGTGGACAATCTCTCTTTCTAAGTGGCTCTAATACAGTCGGCCACCAGACATTATCGAAGGCACCAGCTATGTCCAGGAATACAGTGAGGACGTATTTGTGCCCACTGCCACGGACCAAATTCAGGATTTTTGAGATCGCATCTGTCGTCGATCTTCCCGATACAAACCCATACTGGTTGGGACTGAAACTGATAAAACTTTTCAATCTCATTACGATCGGTTTCTTCAGCAGTTTCCCAAAAACGGGCAGGAGTTGTATCAATTGATACGACTTTGCGTCTTCGATGGGCTTGTTACCTCCTTTATATAACACTTTGACAAGCCCTGTTTTCCATTGACTGGGAAAATATCCCAGTTTCAGGCATCCATTGAACAGATCTAGCAGATACTGGCTTAAAACGTCCTCATTTTTCCGGACAATTTCTCCATTAATCATGTCTATGCCGGGTGCCTTCTTGTTCTTAATTTCGCCAATAACAAATTTTATATCATATATGTCAAACTCGGCCACGGAACAATCCAGAGCTGGTGACTCATAAGCTGCTTCGCGATGACTTCTTTGCAACTGAGTATCATCCAGAGGGTTATCCTCCGGGAGGAGTACTTTCAATAAGTGCTGCGTCGATTCTTTCCAGGACCCAACACCCGATATTCCGTCTATGTTTAGACTGGCTAATATCAGGTTTGGCTTCATCTTATTAGACTGCACCTTGTATACAATACCCCATGGATCTCTATTGCCTTCTGACCTCAGGAACTCCTGCCAGCTTGAGGTCTTGGCCTGCAACACCATCTTTTTATACTGGCTTCGAGCACCACGATACTCATCTAGATATCTTTGACGGGATTCCTCATTCCGTTCCCGTACTCATACACACACAGACACACACACACACATGCACACACACCATTCGCGCATTTTCCAGTAAATAAAAACTCAATTTCGAAAATTTAACAAGATCGCCATACTTCCTCTTACAACCATAAGTGAAAAGAAAAAGCAAAAAGCAAGAAAAGCCATGTTAATGGAATATCAGCTGTAATAAATTCCTCTTATTTTTAAAATGTACCATTTTAGATTACCTATATTAGATTTACTAAAGTGTAATAATGGTAAAAGAACAAGCAATAAATAAGGATTAAGATTGTTAAAGTGAACTTATAAAAAGGAAAACAGAAGTAAAGGATAATAAATATACAACAACATGACCTAGATAGACTGAATAAATAAACAGTCAAAAAGTTTATAAAATAAATAATATGAAAACTTAATTCAAGTTGTATTAATGCTTACTTTATGTTGTAGACATAAGTATTTATAATTTGAGTTTATTATATCTTCATATAATATAACTCTAAGTGAGTTGGAACTTTTGTTTATTAGTAATGTCTGAATAATTCAATGAGAATAGCTCGCGTAATTTGATTTGATTGATCTGCTTTAAATTCATTATTAGTTAGGAAAAGTTTTGTCAAAGACAGAAAATCTTAGTGAGAAAATTTTCGTTCTACTTTCTCTCTTGTTGCATTCAGTCACTTATATGAAACTTGGCAATTTTTAGTCCAATTTTAGTTGCCCTATAGTGATGGCTGGGGTACATTTTGGTTAATATAACATGGCGGGTAGTTCTTTGAATGTGATTACATTGTAGACCACAACCTTTCCTTAGAAAGGCCATTTTCCCAAGCCGTTCTCCAGAACCTCAAACAAATTTTCTTGGAAAACAAAATTGTTCACATAAAGGAAATTGTTGGAAATCCGGCGGAAACGGTGCGCATTTCCCGTTGGCGGATTCTTCGTATCAGATGAGGTGATCGATATCTGTGACCAGAATATCAGGTTTGAATTTCCTTCGTTTTTTGAGATATTTTGTTCACCCACATACACACAGTCCCACACAAATCTGCATTTGTGCCAGAAACCATTCGCCAGAAATGTTTTTTTTTCCGTAGTCAGTGATCCCCCAAAACATGTACTTGCTATGAAAATACACAATTTCGATCAAACTTGACATGGTCGCAATGTTTCTCTACCAGGAGTGCCACAGAGAAAGTAACAAGGGATATAAAAACTGATGAAAATGTACGGTAGTCTCTAACAAGTGTGTCATAACACCGTCTTAACCCATAGGTTAAATTAATTTTCAAATGTTACAACCTTTAATTGAATTAAGGAAACCGATTCAATTTTAAAAGATTTACTTTATTTTAATATTATTAATTCAAGTTATCTGGATAAGAGGTCACAATTGAATAAGGGGAAATGATGTTGGTGGCCAGTTAGCTAAGGAGGCAATCTCAAAGGAATCCACACCCTTAGAAATATATTTGAGAGAAAACATTCAAAAAGAAATGAACAGACGAACGCGAACGGACGAAACTGAACAAAGGAAGCTTTTACTATACAACATCCTTGCATCACATCCGTGTAGGTAACCACGGTACATCAAATTAAGCTATGACAGACATTTTTACTACGATAATCCGATTGAGACTAAACCATGACCGTTCAGCCACACATTCATTTAGAATAGGAGTTATCGACAGACAAGAGTGTGCGCATGGTGAGAGTGATTCACCACATATTAGAATGCCTCTTATCATGTAAAAATGACCATGATGAACTGTGGAGGACACTAATTAAGAACAATATCTACATGCCCAGTAAATTACAATTTAATATTGGCAACTATTTTGGAAATTATCTAGAGACACGGCAAAAGTAATCACATTAACTTATAAGACTAAACGATTCGATATAGAGTGAAGAGAATAGCGAAGTGGTTAGCGTAATGGACTCCACCCGGAGGACCCTCAGATTTTTTATTTCTAGAAGCTCCTACAACCTATAGCTCACTGTCCGGTGATGGACAGTGTTGTCTGTAACGAGAGAACACTGTCCAGAGGCCAGCAGTGCATTGAGAAGGCTCCGAGTGCCAATGAACATAGATGTTAAAAACAAAAAGATTTGATATAGGATGAAATTCAGACAATAGCTCTTTACCAAATAGGAGGTGGCTAATCTGCTCGCCCAGAATGCCTATATAAGTATATGCTTATATATTATTAAATTATATAGGTATATACAATTTAATAGGTAGATATATAATTTACATTTATATTTAACATAAATAGGTATTTAATATAGATATACCTATATGTATATATTATATATTTAATTGAAATTTGGCAACACTGTTTTTACTTAAATACAGTGTTGCCAAATTAAATACACTGTAACTCTAGAAATTAAATACAGCTTCTTTAACTACGCCTTTTAATAATAGATTGAACGAATGTCGAAGAAAAAATAATAATTCATTATAAAATTCCTAGAAAAACAGCTGTTTAATAAAGATCAGCTGAAAATATTAAAATAACCACGTTGCTTAAACAAAAACCAGGCGTTTATGCTCGTTAAGTCTACATTCTTTACATTAAATGAATAATGGAGGACTAACCGATTTCTCAGTAATCAGTAAACATTAAGTTAACCTAGTTCATTATAATCTTTATAATAAGTAGGAGGAAAGAAAAAAGACTAGAAAAATCTTTAGAAAGTCTGGCGGACTTTCTCATGCCCTAATTTTATAATAATTAAATCAAATAATCCATTCGATAAACTAACCTTTATTAAGGCTGATATTAATAACGTGCTCTATGGATCTTTAAAAGTGTAAACAAGTTAAATGAAAAACTAGTTTTTCTTTTCTTTACTTTCTCTCTGTGTAAGAGAAAGTCGCGATCGCATCAAATTTGCGAAATTGAGGTGTCAGTAGAATTACAGGTTTGGAAAAGAATTTATTGTGTATACAATAGCAACCGACTAGTGGTGTGACAGAAACACGAAGTTGTAGTCAACTTTCTACACGAACTCGATAGCCTTACGATGATGAGAATCCGAAATCGGTCACGAACCACAAAAATAAGCATGGTACGACGGATAAAATACCAGAACTTATATTTTTCTATACAAAAACACAATAATTCAGCACTTTGTACTAGCTTTGGTATATTTATGTATATAACTAATATAAATACTAATATACAACCTCCTAACTTTATTTGGAAATAGTAGAAATTCTTTAAGTGTGGCGTTCTGGTCTGCTACTGACAGACGTAATGATTTTTTTTTTTAATTCTACATTATTTTTAATTTTATCGTTCAAGAATTTTTTTGCTTAACTTTTTTAATAGAGAAATGGTCATTTATTTTGAAGATGCCGTCAGAGCAGCGCTCTTGCGGAGGAAGGATATAGCGTGCGATATGTGGCAGAACGTTTAGGTCTGTCACGTTCGGCGGTTTATCGAGCAATTGTACATTTTAGGGAAACTAGGGAATATGGTCGCACCCGGAAGTGATCGTAGAAGGGTCACAACAGATCGGGGCAACCGATTTCTTTTGCTTACAGTTTCTTCGCAATCTGTTTCTTACAGCTACAGAGGTCAAGGAAACTGTTCGAAGATAACTGCGATGAGTAGAATTCTAGGAGACCAGCATCAGGGTCGATACTAACCAGGAAGTGCAAGCAGGTTAGTTTTTGCCAATCGGTATCTCCATTGGATTGTAGAGTAATAAGGGGCTGTTTTGCAATAACAGGCTGACAGTGCATGTCATGTCAAGATAAAGTAGGAAATGAAAGATGATAATAAGGCTGTCAGCGATAAGATATTCAGGATAGAAGAGGAATGGAGAGTAATCAAGGACTCTGAATACAGATAAGCGCCTGGAAGAGATGTTATCAATGGTATGATATATTGAAGGAGTTATTTCCTTATCCTAAACTAACAATATTTATTTATAATGATTGCTTAAGATGATGAGTTTTCTCTAAACAATGCAAACTTTTTTCTTAAAAGCGTTGTAATAATTCAGATCCAGACTACAAACAAACATATATAGTTTTATGTAACGAGATATAGATTTAACAGAAAAGAGTGGATCACAAGACATATAGCAACAAAAGCAAATTATTATTGATTTCACTGGAGTTGAGAGGCACTTTAGTAGACCATGGAGGCCAGAAACTAACAACACAATTATATTTTACTGTTGTAAAAAAACTTTTAATTTATTTCTCACAAAAGAGAAAGAAGAAAAGTTACTTCTCACACAGAAAAGCAACCCTACACTAAACAAATAGTATATACTATGTAAGGTTCTTATAAGGATTTCCCCAGGGATTAGCAGATGGCCACTACATAGTCCTGCAGACAGCTTGTTAAATCTCCAATCACCATCCGATTGCAAATCAATAGTTTCGCCGATAATTACCTCCTTTTTTAGTCCAGTCATCAGGACCATATTGATTTACAGATAATGACTAACCAAGTTTTAAACCTAACTATACAATAGCTTTGGAAATAGAAAATTCAATTTAATAAAATTAACATCAAAGTCCTATAATATATTTCCACAAAGAAGAGAAAAGTAAAAAAATCTGGTGTTAAACACCAGACGACTTTCTCTTAATCTAATTAATACAATCCAATCAAGAAATTGGGCTGGCCATAAAAATATTGGTGGGTATTTTACTTGTAGAGCTGAGCGGTCTTTATGTCAAAATTAAGAAAGCTTGTGCAAATTTCAATTTAAACTGACTGACAGACCTCCAATACCCCTCTAAAAACAATTTCTTTCAGAGAAATGTTTCACATAAAAGTGATACGTTTCTATATATTGCAGCAAGCATTCCAAGTTTAAAGAAACTCGTTGTGTAACCGTTTTCAAGAAAATTTAAACAAAAAACTCAGAAACCTATTCTGTAAAATCGCACTTCCGGTAAACCGATTTGAAATTTGAAATTCTATCAACGCTTCTAATGTAAGCTGGTAAAACTATATATTTTACTGAAGTGGTACTTTAGAGGAAAGCTCACACTACTATTCTCCCAACTCTCCCTGAAAAATGGACAAAGATATTGACAAAAAGAATGGAAAATAAAAGATGCTAAATCAGTTTTGTTTGTTGTGATTGGTTCTGCAGAGCTCGAAAGCATCAGAGATATTTCCCGTGATAGCCTGCACGGTGGTCATCAACCGGTTTCGGGCATTTGCCCATCATCAGGATGTTTTTGTCAAAACAGTGTGATAACATAGACTTACACAGAGCAAATTCAGTTAATACACTCCAAATGTGTATTAACTCCAAGAGAGAAAATATCTCTGAAGTTTGGTTTGCAACCTTTTTCCGGGAAAATCCATTAAACAGGGTTCTGGGGGAGGGGGAATGAGGTTGAGCTTCTCCCTCAAACAAAAGTTGTTGTTATCTAGATTCTCCCTTTGATATAAACTTGAACACAACCAAATATTTAGTGAACATTATATATTTGAATACAATTTGTCAATATTATAACTATAATATATGAGAATCGTGATGTTCCGTCTTGAAAATAGAAAAAGCTATAACGTTTCGACAAATATATTTTGTCTTTATCAAGGCAAAAAAAAAAATATATTTAAAATCAACTATTTAGTGGAAACACTCCAAAACACATATTAAGCTTATAAAAGATGTTATAAATCAAAAATTGTTAATTGTAAATAAAGTATTAATTGAAGTAAGAACTTGCCCTGAATGAATTACATAAAGGTTCCAACCATACATAATTTGCAAGAGGTGCCCAAGCCGGCTTGCTACTGCAGTGATTTCTTTCGTATTGTTAGAGAAGTTTTACTAAATTTATATGCGTAGTTTTTCATCAAAATATATGCTGTTTAAACGTGAAAAGTGGGGAAAATTCTAGATATGCGTAACATTATGTTTGCTTAATATAACGCTCTCGCTATATGTTTGTAGTTTACATAGCAAACAGGTAATAACAAATAATAACTATTGCGGATAATTTAGTGCCAAGAGAACAGACTATTAAGAGTACTGTACGGTTCTTGAGAGAGAGGTTTATATGATGTAGACACAACAGAGTTGGTTATATAATGTCTGGTCAAGGAGACGCCCTATTTTGCCTAACTTAGTTTAAATGCAGTACTGTAGGGAGCAGCATCGTTTCGTGGGTTAGATAGCAACCCAGGTAAAATGGTTTACCCGCCTAGAATACATGTAAATATTATTCTTAAACTATTCACTGCATGTACGACGAGGAAAAGATAGAAAAAGGATAGGTTGGGAAACTTAGGAGAGGGAAAACATTCAACTAAATTGGTACAAAGCTATCATTACTTCTTTTACTTTCTCTTGCTCCTAGTAAAGAGGAAGTATTGCGATCGTGTCAATTTCTCGATATTGAGTTTGCACCGAGCATATATCCTTTGAGGTCATCTGAATGCGATAAAAATGTTTGTAGCGAATGGTCTGTATGTCTGTATGTATGTGTATTTTAACGCAAAAAGTCACAGGAACCTCAAACTTGGTATTCTGTTTACATACTACTACCGCATCCGATATGAAGCTTTCAGGCAAAATCCATCAACCGGAAATGCGATTTTACTAGGTTTTACAGTTTTTTCAGGCTATTTTCTCGAAAACGGCTCCAATTACTTCGCTTTTATATGCAACATTTTTCTGAAAAAAATTGATTTTAGCGGGGATTCTGGCGGGGTCTGTCCGATTTAAATTTCAGGTCAAACTGTACAAACTTTGATAGTTTTGATTTTGAGGGCATTCCGCAGAAGTTCGCTCAGGTATGTAAGTATAACGCCTATCACTTTTTTTTTATGGATAGCCCAATAAGCTTTGTAAACATTGCACTAATGGATTTTTAATTTAAATTAAATTGCATTAATTGGTGTAAGAAAGAGTCATGTGAGTGTTTCAAACCAGATTTTTCACTTATGGAATTGCTCTTAAACTGTACAAATTATGTAGGCACTTAAAGAAATGGTGGGGATACAGGTCAGTGGCATGGTGGGAGAAGATGAGAAGAAAATCAACTGATGGATGGAGGGAAATTATTTGGATAAAAGTGCTGATAGCGGTCTTCCGTTACAATAAGTGAATTTATTGAAAACAAAACAGAAAAAAAGAATATTATTGTCTAATTCAATGAAACCAACAATCAATTTAAAAGTGGTACTGAAGAAAGAGGCAATAAAATAAATATAATAATAACATAACTTTGTATAGACACGAATAGAAGGCGAAACAGGAATCAATCTATATCAATATATACAAAGCTGATAAACCTCCATATTTATTGGCAATGCTTGCTAGATTGATATGCAAGCATTTATTTCACTGCTACTTATAGCCAATGCCATCCAAATAAAAATATATATTTCCCAATGATAGCGATTGATTTTTTTTTTTATAGTAAAGAATCAACTTGTTTAACGTTTAGAGAGGGAGGGGAGAATTTAGAATATAGTGTGCGTCTTTATAGAATATAGACTGGGATATAAATCGAGAGTGTGCGCGTATATTTATATATATTGATGTGTGCTGATATCAATGAGGGAGGAGTGAAATAGGTTGAAGAGGATTTGAAGATTGATTACCGGCCAAAAGTGATTGATACAGTACTTTTTGCAGGTAATATCTTTTGATAGAGGGAGAATGAGCGAATGGCACAAAAATACACACACACATACGCAAAGTTAATCTCTCGGGAAAACTATGTTGATGTTATGGCAGTGTGCAACTTCTTGGCTTTTCATTGGCTTTTCTAAAAGAATTGATGGCTCACCAAGTTTTCCTTCTCACTCTATTTGCTTTTCTTTTCTTTTTTGTTTTTATTTTTTAATTTTTCTTGTTTTACTTCCTCTTAATCGTGGTGAGATCAAATTTTCCCCAGAAATAAATCTGTTCGTTGAAATACAAAAAAAAAGTTTGTACGAATTCTCTGTATTTGCAAACAAAATATCTCAAAAAACGGGTGAAAAAAACTCCGCAGTGGGGTCAAATTGCATTAGCCAATTAAGTATCACCGCCTGCAACTGAAACGAAGTTTTTTGTCACATCAGAAATGTAACTTTGCTGAATAACTTTTACATTTGTGATTTTCTCAAAAACAGCCTTATGCCAAAAGAACACTTTTCATTAAAATTTACTTACTATTTACACACACACAAAAGCATGTGACTTTTATTTTTTCGAAATTCTCGAGGAATATATATATATGAAAAACCTTATATATATATGCTAGGGAGGCCGAGCCTGGCGCTTCTGGCGCTCAACCCCTAGGCGGAGGATTGCCAAAAAGAAAAAGTAGGTGGGATAGTTACTTGTTCCCCCACTATCTCTGCATTTAATGCCAGGACAAATGAAAATTTAAAGAGAAGTTGTCAATTTATATATATATAATTGTATTAAGGGCAGCAAGAGCAAGCTGTGTGAGTGTTTCACAGCAGATTTTTTGTGTAAGAGAAAATGAAAAAGATTTCAATCAACAACTTCTTCAGAGATTTTTTTTCTTTTCTGTTTACTGGTATCTTGGGTTGTTTAACTTTTACTCAAGTGAAAAAAAGTGGGGACTAAGCGGTTACTTCTAATACTACTGTACCAACGGCTTTCCTACTGCACTAACTATATTCCGCAATTTATATAAGAATAGAGAAACAAACTCCCAAGGAATGACGAAGAAGTACAATGGAAGAGACTCCTTTTTAATATAATAAATATAAATAAATTTTGAAAGGGAAAAAGAAAATTAAAAGAGAGAGGGATGAGAACGAACCAAATAGTCAGAGTACTTCAAACTTATTACTGGTTTTTCATTGTTTGCTCTTGGTTGTATTCAATTTCCCTACTACACAAATACAACGCTTTCCATTTAATTTCCTCCTTTTTTCATTTCATTAATTTCATTCATTATTTATATTTTTATTTAATAAATAACAATGAGTTAAATCCTATATACTTTATTAACAATAAGTCTAAAATTTCCTAGCAGTTTTTACTTCCCTTACTCCTACTAACAGGAAGTATTGCAATCTTGCCAAATTTTGGCACTTATTGAGTTTTCACCAGAAATACACGTTTCGAAGTCCCCAGAATACGAAAAAAATGTTTTTAGAGTATGGTCTGCATTTGTGTGTGTGTGTGTTGTGTGTGTGTGAATGAGTGTTTTAACAGAATTTCTCATAATGAAAAGTCGCAGGAAGTTCAAACTTGGTATTTCGTTTAGGCGCTACGACCGCTCCATCAATCCATCAACCGGAAGTGCGACTTTACTGAAGTGCGGTCAACTGATTTTCTTCTAACTCAGAATTTTTGCAACATTTTAAATTCTAATTAATATTATTTAGATGACAGAATTGCATGATAAACTAATATAGCACTTTAGAGGAAAACATAACCCCACCCTTCCACCAAAACTCGTCTTAAATGAACTCACTGTCACATCCCATGGTGATATCTAAACTATCAAGTATGAATGAACTTACTGCGACGTTTAGTTTCTGAGCTATACTATTCACAAACACCAGGAGCAAGACAAAGTAGAAAGAAAAGAAATTACCTAAATTCCAATGCTTTATAGCCTGCAAATGTCAGCTGTTTCCAAAAAATCAGCTGTTATTTATTCCTGCTTGTTAAAAATGTGCCCGGCAAATCTCACATTTAAGATTAAATTCATATTAAATTATTATGTTATCCCATAATAATTATTAGTTCGTGAGAATGCGTATTTTAAAGGTGTAATACATGCGAAATCTAAGCGCTACTGTTGTGATCTGTACAAACAAACAATATGTTCTAGATACACCTGTCGGGTATAAAGACCAAAATTGTGGATCCTCTATAACACCTTTCTGGTTCAACTGTTTGTTACCACAGTGACCTTCTCCCACTGTAGTACTCGGGAGGGGGGATGGTCATCCTCTTCACTATGTTTTACTATAATACTGGGGCTCTCTCCTAACTTGTACATCATGTTAACTAACTGTTGGCTAATTAATCAAATTCCCTTTGTAAGCCCTAATACATATACACACGTCCATACAAAACACGCAGACATGGTTTCACCTGCTGGACATTAGTTAGCGTTGTGAAGATCCTTTGTAATGTTGCAGATTAACCCTTTTACCCCTAGTTCAGCATTCTATTCGCAAACTAAATACTCCCTAAATAGCATTTTCCGACAGTTGTTTATTACTAGGAGTCCCTTTTATGCGATATCCTTTTTCTGTAATTACTCTTCCAAATTAAACAAAAAATCTGGTGTGAAACACTCACAACCACTTTCTCTTATTCTAATTAATATAATTTAATCAAGAAATTTTCTTTAACGTTTAGTTGGGCTGGCCTGGAAAATGGGGTTGGGGTTTTACACCTGAGCGGCATTATGTCAAAACCAAGAAAGCTTGTGCAGCTAACTGACAGACCCCAATAACCCACTAAAATGATTTTTGTTGAGGAAAATGTTTCAGATGAAGATTATACGTGTTGTTATCTGCGCACTGAGCATTCCAAGTTTAAAGAAAATTGTTATACAGCCGTATCTGAGAAAATTCAACAAACTCAAAAACCTGTCCCTTAAAGTCGCACTTCCGTTTAACTGATTTTCTTCGAATTTCAAATTCTAGAAAATAAATTTGGAATTTTAGAAAATAGTACGCTGAACGGAATATTTAGTTTGAGCACCTCCTGCAATTTATGTTTTAGTTTTGAGATATTTTGTTCACACACAAACACAAACATAGACATTATACATATACAAACGCGCACATAAAACATATTCTTTTTGTGGTCATCGACCGGTTTCGGGCGTTCGCCTATCATCAGGATGTACCTGAGTGGGAAAACACATGTTTCGGACTTTAAAGGGGCATACTGTTTCCTTAAAAAATGGAAACATCCAACAAGTGGGGATATGTAACCTGAACGACGTTTTTTGAAGGAGATTTATTTGATAATTAATTACCCATACTATCTTACTCTTTTATTTATTTATTTATAACACTGTGAAATAGTTAATGACAAGAAATGATAAAATTCGAGCTGACCGATCGCAAGATAGTATAGATAGATAAATATGTGGTTGAAGCAATTGAAGCAATTGATAATTATGCATTCCATTCCACATTTTACCTTTCATAATTCACACATACCATCCACGCACGCATGTATACTTAAATATGGTTTTTTTATAGGCCTAAATATAACAATTATAAGTACAGACTTTTATAAATATATCTTAAAATTATATGTTATCCAACCTCGACTGGCATACATGCTTTCCAACTTTGCGGAACCAACCATAACAATAATAGATATAAAAGAGAAAAATTGCATAAAAAGTCGGGTGATTGTTTCACACTTTATTTGTATTATTAAATACACATTTTTAAAAATAATTATTGAAATATATGGGGATCACAAAATATAGCAAAATATTTGCAATTCAAAGAGCAATAGAAAACGCAACAGAAATATATTACTAATGTAAAGTTCTTATATCGCGCTATAAAGATGGCTATATTATCATCAATATAAACAGCATTACACGCAATACTGACATTATATTCCTGTATTAATGTAATATATATGTATAGAATGTATGTATATGACATAACCATATATCAGTACATTCAGACATTTATTTATATATAATATGTAAACCTCTTTGATATTGATTGTTATCTCTAATTATATATTATATATTCAATAATTTAAAATGCGCGAATAGTATAGATAGATAATAGTAATTCAGAAATTGATTACTATGCATCTATTACTACGGCCCCAAAGAATTGGTCGCACCGCTAGGCCAACTGTATTGCATCCTCAATGAATTTGGTGTTGTACTTTTAGGTTTTTGGTCAATTGTACTTGTAATTTTAGGGGAAACGTTTTTCCGTTTCTTCGGATTTTTCAGAAACCGTCTCCAAAGAGATTTTTTTTTCAACTTCATATACTAACTACGAGCTCGTACTCACTCACCACATAGAGGGAGAAATATTTTTCTAAGTAAAACTGATTTTTGTGAGTTATGGTAAAACTGCAACGTTAAGCATTTTTCTAAAGTATCATCTAAATAAAATGTACTAGTCATATTTAAAACTTTAAATTAACTATTTAATTCAAAATTAATTAGATATCATTCCCCTCAGCCCCTTAGATATCTATTTAATTCAAAATTAATTAGATATCATCCCCCTCAGCCCCTTAGATATCAGCCCAGCTGAAATTAATCCAATAATGAGATTATTATCTAATGAAACTTTTTAATAAAAATAAAATAAAGTAATAAAAATAAAATAAAATAAAGTGAACCAAATGGGTATTGAATTAGAAACTTTCCCTTTAAAGTTTGAAAATGATGGCCACAAAGTAAAAGAAAAGCTTGTCTGAAATAGTACTTTCTTATCTATTTCCGATTTAGTTGTTTTTCTTTTTATTTAATGTTTTATAGTGAAAAGTTTTTATTTATTACGTCCAAAAAGAAATTTTGAAGTGGTGATATATGTTTTTTAGAACTGTTAAAATGTTATTATAATTGTTATTAATTAATAGATTTGGTCAATAAAAAAAATGTGAAGTGACGATGATTCATACGACTGTCACTTACGGCAATTTACATAGTTAATTTGCTGGCGACACTGAAATGAACTTTCCCAGAAAAATGTTTCAAATAAAAATGATAGACCTATATATGTATAATAATCTGCGTATACAGTTTACGCAAAAAAAAATCCTTTATGTAAAATAGTACTTCCGGTTAAGGAATTTCGACAAAACTTTTCTCTTGTTTTCCCTAGAGATACCAAAACGCAATATCAAATTTGAACGGACTGCGATATGTTTTGTTTATTTTTGAATTGTAGTTATGCTGTTCACAAATGTATATATTATATAATCATTACCTAAAAGAAAACATAGTTTTCTTTTTCAGAAAAATAAAACATGAGAACACATTTTTCAAAATCGGCCAACAATGCAATACTTCCTCTTACAGGCGGTAACTAGAAAGTAAAATTAGAAACAATTGCATACTTTCTATGAACGACTACTATTACGCCCCCAGCAAACAAACATTAGCAGCAGGTTCCAGCCCCAACATGTCTCAGACACTAAGACGTTAAACTTTGCATATTAAGTTTTGACGATGGTGCCACAGACGTATATTGGAGAAGTATGGGAGGGTTTTTAGAAATGAAATTTGTTGTGTTACGTTCTGTTGTATGTGTACTAGAGGGACTGTGTTGTTCTGTACAACAGCCTGGTCAACCTTAGGCAAGATTGTTTTTTGGATATTGTTGCCGAAAGATTCGTTGTTGAATATAAAGTTTTGTGATGATTAAAGTCACACACATTCTCTGTCTCTCACTCGCTATCTCTCACTCTCTCTCTCTCTCTCTCTCTCTCTCTTTCTTTCTACTATCTGACTGACTCTGAAGCTTTATCACACTACTCCTATCTGACTGACTCTGAAGCTTTATCACACTACCCCTATCTGACTGACTATGAAACTTTATCACACTACCCCTACCTGACTGACTATGAAGCTTTATCACACTACCCTTATCTGACTGACTCTGAAGCTTTATCACACTACACCTATCTAACATATCCACACTAATCAGCAAGTCTAACATTCCTCCCCACTATTCTTATAATCACTTCCCCACTATTTTCATCATATCGCTCCTTCCTTTGTTTCAAAGTTTTTTGGCATATTCTAGGTACAAAATAATACATTTTTTAGTTTTAATATTCCTCTATAATAAGAACTCTTCAGCAATAAAAATGAATATTATTACCAGCACTTCTGGGAAAAGTTAAGACATGCATTTGTATTCACCTCTGGGCAAGCTGTAGTAGTGGTAAACTGAACCGGATATAAGTGCGACGTTTCAGCAACTTCAATCAGTCTTTAATATAGACTTCAAACTGCCTTTAAACAAGTCTTCAACAAGTTAACAAGTCTTTATGTATAAAAACAGCCAGCGAATTGGCCACGTAAAAGCTGGACTCAATAATTCTATTAGCATAGACATCAAGGCACCATCACTGAGTCTCCAAGGCACGTCAGTTAGGCATTACATCCTCTGCCATGCCCATTACAATGAATTGGAGAATGTCCTTCACCTAGAAGCAGTCTCTAGAGAAACTGAATAAAGTCTTTGTGACTCCAGTCCCCAGATAAACTTAAAAGAGTAAAAATTCAGTTATCTTTGATGCAATCGTAAGCAAGCTTCATAATTTTGGTTCTAACTGGTTTCAGATTTTCATCCATTGTATGGTTTACAATCAATTCAATCAGTGTAAAGACAAGACTTCAATATATGCTTGTATCACAAATCACAGTGGTATATTACGTTAAATCACATGGTTGGGACCATTAAAGAAACGGATTTTGATTGGGCGTCGCTCTTAATCAAAAGAACTATTTTTTAATTTAATTGTTATGCATGTAAGTGATACAGAAAACTTACAAATTTAGATTTCTGAACTTTTAAAAACTTAAATAAACAATAATGATATAGGTAAAAAAAAAGTAAAGTAAAGTAATGCCTATTTTTTCAGGCGGGCTTAACATCCAACTACCAAATTAGGTGTCGTGGACGGGAGCGGAAGCACCTACTTTACTGTTAACAATTTTTCATACTAATATAAAATTTAGCACTTATACGCGGGACTCGAACTGGGGTGTCCTGCCACTTACAAGTCCATGCTCATAACCACTACACCAACACCCGCCCCTAATGATATAGGTAATTAATTAAAATGTACAGGGTGACATACGAGTGACTTACACCAAACACCATATTATATATTCAGGATCTTCTTCTCACCTGGAACAAGAAAATGCGAAAATTGTGAACTTGATACAACTATAAAATGTTTTTAGAGGAAAGCTATTCAAATTTTCTTCTAAGCGCCATTAAAATAAATTTTGATGTAGATAGCAAATGCTTCCATTTGTGCTTTTTTATGAGCTTTTTATAAGGAACATCGAGAAAAAAAATGTGCGGGAAAAATCAGCAATTTTCGTGAAAACAGCACTGCATAGAATCTGTTTTTGAGGAGAGGTGGGGGTTGTGCATTAAGTCAAAATTATAAGTTCGAAGGAAATTTGTCAATGATAACTGTGTAAGAGAAAGTTGTGTTTTCAATGTTTGAGAGCTTTTCTTTCAAATGCCACTTTTCCAAACTCTTATGGAATAATTATCAAGTCAAAAGGCAAGCGTGTTTCTTTATCAATCAAAGAGAATATGCCACTCTCTATGAAGCGTCTATTTAGTTTGGACGGACTATTCTGCTACTCACCTAAATAGACATATGAATCTATGGATCCGGCCCTAGCTAACAATGACCACTAGGGCCCCTACTTCCGACAAAACATCATGTCATAGCACTTATATGCGGGCCTCGTTGAACTAGAAGTTACTGGAAGCCTAAGTAGACTATCAGCAATAGCTATCTGGTAAAATTTTGCCAATCGGTAGTTTACAACGGTAGTTTACCACATTAGAACCTTCAGGATCCCAATAGAAGGGAATAGATCTTCCCTCTTGTTATCTAGCTACCACTGAATTCAGTGGCACTTCCGAATGAGCACTATAAACTTAACATTCCTGTCAAGTCATCGTGTTTTTAAAAAGAATATCAAAAGTCTGACATCGTTAACATTTTCTTGTGGGAAAAAAAGGCTTTATTTTCCATCTCTGGAAATCTTATAAAATAATATAAACCATTTTCTACTTTTTTAGAATGGAAACTTTTATTTCATACTCAAAAATCTGACATGAAAGCATAAATATTTTATTTCTTTAAAGAAAGATCAGTCAAGAGTAAGTAAAAGTTTATTGTGTTATAATTCTTAAGTGTTTATACTATGAACAGCTGATTATAAGTAGTATTAAATCGATCGCTGTCACTTTCAAAAGCACTGCTTACACAATGGAGAGAAAGTTTTATGGAAGGGGAAATTATATTAAATTTATTTAAAAATCTGACGCTTCCCTAACCATTTGCTCGATTGTTTAAATCGATTATTTGAACTATTACTTTAATAATGTGTGTGTTTGTGTGCGTGTGTGTGTGTGTGGCCAGAGAGAGAGAGAGTAAAAACAGAATATCTTTTCATTGAATGACAACCAATGTGATATAAACATGTAGTTGAAGTGATCTCTCTACACGAATTGATTGTAAACATTCCTCTGACTATGGATGAAAATCCGAAGCCGTTCAGAACCAGAACAATGAAGCATGTTAAGACGGATAAAATCATAGATAATCAATACGATGTTTAAAGAAAATTGTTGGTGCCAATTTCGAGAAATTTGCCAAAAACCGAAAAAAGAAAACGTTGCGTAAAGTTCGGCTTGTTAGACCAGACGAAAACCTTATTGTTACATGTCATATGCGCCTAAATGTCAATGCCACATGTCATAAGTGGAACATCAGGTTTATTGCTTCCTGCAATTTTTTTTTTTTTTTTGAGATATATATTGTTCACACATACATACAATTCGCTAAAAACATTTTTTTCGTATTCAGGGGACCTCAAAACATGTATTCCGGTGAAATCTCAATTTCGATAATCTGTCACTATCGCAATACTACAACTTTTTGTGGGAAATCGCTCTTCAATAAACGCATCACATTTACTTTAGAAACATTTTTTTAGTTCATTAGGTTTACTTTCTAAATCGCAAACCCAGTAATTTTGAGGATTGATGGAATCAAAAAGTACAGTGTAGGGATATTTTAGGGATTGATGGAATCAAGAAATAGAGTGCAGAGGCATTTTCCGGCAAGTCCTGTGACATTAGGTTTTCCTCTAAAAGTTCTATTTTAATGTTCTCTACGTTTTCACCTCTCCTGCCAAATTTTTGAATTATGAATTTTCCCAGAATTAAGAAAATATATCATTAGGAAAATTATAATTAGAATTGCATTAGGAGAAAGCAATTCGCCTGTTTCACCACAAATTTTTAGTGATTTAATTTAATTAATCAAACGGTGTTTTCAACCAATCAATGTTAATAATTATATAGACAACTTTAGTAAAGTAGAACATATTTATTAATTACGTCTGAAGCACTTTGCTACACCCCCACCCAACCCCAATACAGTTAATTATCAGTAAAGGTAGTTTGTTAAAGTTTCTTTAACTAATCTTTAGCTATCTTAATTATAAACCTCTAATTAACAGTTTTAAGAGAAAAGCCTCATTCAATACAATTTAAAAACCTGTTGCCTGTTTTCACTTCCTTTGATTACAGATAGACTATGTTACCTAGAAAAAGAAAGACAAATTAAAACTATTAATAAATAGAAAATTAAACTAATTAAGCAATCAATTGATCAATATAAACACACTCAAGGAAAATTGTTTCCGACTCTGCAACTAAAACATCAAGAGAACAATCTAATCACTTAGCGATTTGGCACTCAGCCATCTTAATCTAGGATTGCAGAAAATGTAAGGTTATGTTTGTATTACCTTCAATGTTGCTTAAATATATAAAGCATTTCCTTGCAGAAATGAATCAATATCTTTAATGTAATTTTTTCCCCCTTCCAAAAACACTCTGGTGCGCAAAACACGCATAACATTCTCTTACTGCATTTAATCCAATTTAATGTTTGTTTTTTTTTTAATTTACAATGTTTACAGAAGTTTAGCTGGTGTCCAACAAAAAGAAGGGTGTTAGGGGTAATCATGTATTCCTGAGTGAATGACGGTGCTCTCTCTCACAACTAATAAACTTGTAGCAGTAGTTTAAATTTTAATTTAACTGACAGTTCCCCAGAATTCTAGGGAAGGAAATCGAGAAAATAAAAAAAAAAACCAAAAACCTATTTATTCTGTAAAGTCATATTTCGGGTTAACCAATTTTCTCCTAAAATTAATATTATATAAATGGCAGGGTACCATACATTGTACTGAACTAGTACTTTAGAGGAAAGACAAACGCTACTGTTCCCCCAGAAACCCCCCAAAAAAATCAATTTTCCCAGGAAAAATAAAAGTGATAGTTATATTTATGTGTGTGTGGTGTGTACATAGTCAACAAAATTTACGGAAAGAAGAAACGCTGGAGCCGTTATCAAAACTAACAATAAGAGGAAAGTACTACGATCATGTTAAATTTTCGATATCGAGTTTTCACCGGATATATACGTTGTGAGGTCTGCTGAGTCAGAAAAAAATGGTTTTTCAAAATTGGACATTGTGTGGGTTGGTAGGTGGGTGGATTGGTTGATCAGCATAACTGAAAAATGAAAAGACGCAGTGCTAGCATGGGACCGACAACCGGAAGTGGCACGCTACTGAATGGATTTTTCAATTTTTTCGCGATTCTCTCCATAAAAACACCGCCGGGTTTCATTAAATTAAACATCTAGTTAGAATTATAAGTGTGAAATTTCACCAATTCTGTAAATTGCAATAAGAGAAAGTTGTGTGAGTGTTCCACACCAGATTTTTTGTTTGTTTACTTCACACACACCCGCACCACAAAGATGATAAGCTGAAAACATTGTATTTTCTGTAGAGGGAATTTTTAAACATTTATTTTCGTTAGAATATCGATAGAATATATTGAAATGATGGATTCATCTAAACAATTTAATACGATCAACATAATTTTCTGAGGTATTAAAACTATCTCCATCATTATTATAGTCATCGGCGGATTTTTGCAATGAATTGGCAAAATGCCATTTTCTATAATCGGTAGAGGAAGTCTCGGACAGAGTTATAGCCATTAAACTTGAAATATATCTGTTAATATTTTGGAATTCTTTGATTCACGTGTCTAGATTTCTATTTTAAACCTTAAATTAATTATAGTTCTCTCTCCTCTCTCTTCTCTCTCATATATATATATATATATATAAATAAATATATATAATACTATATATATATATATATAATTATTATATATAATTATATATAATTATATATATAATTATATATATATTATATATAATTATATTAGATATATATATAATTATTTATTTATATATATTCATTTATTTATTACTTACTTTCTTTTACGTTATTTTTTATACTACCGCCCTTAGAAATTTGCGTGTTTTTTTCCCACCGGAAATTCACTTATTTTCTCTGAGACCAAAATATTAAAAAAAAACCTGGTGCGAACATATTTCCATACAACTTTGTCTTTCTGCACTTAACTACAATAATTATAATATTGGACAAAATGTGTTGGAATTTGAAATTTTCCATTTTCTATAATATATATAGTAAGAAGATAACAGTGAATAAATTTGGATTCCGCAGAATCAACAAAATATCAATTTTCTCAGGAAAATGCTTTCTATTTTCCGATTAATCCTACTTATAATATCGATTTAATACTACTTATAATCAGCTGTTCATAGTATAAACACTTAAGAATTATAACACAATAAACTTTTACTTACCCTTGACTGATCTTTCTTTAAAGAAATAAAATATTTATGCTTTCATGTCAGATTTTTGAGTATGAAATAAAAGTTTCCATTCTAAAAAAAATCTGGTGTGAAACACTCACACAACTTTCTCTTACTCCAGTTATCAAAATTATAATTGACAAATTTTATAGAATGTGTACCAAATTTAATGAAATTTGTCGAAAACTGAAAAAACTATTCAGTAAAAGCGCACTTCCGGTTTACTGATTTTCTTCACACCCGGAATTTTGGCCAACTATTTATTCCTAATTAATTTCATTTGGATGATAGAGTTGTATAACCAAGTATGATACCACCACTTTAGAGGAAGCTGCAACCCTACCCCTCTCCTAAAAGTGCCCTTAAATGAATTTTTCCAGAGAAATGTTTTATATAAAAGTTGTAGATCTTTGAATGTTTAGTTTATATGTATAGTTTCAAGAAAATCGTCGGGGCCATTTTTGAGAAAATCGCGAAAAAGTGAAAAAATCATATTTAGTAAAGTGTTAAAACAAAAGCACTTCCGGTTTTCCGATTTTTCTCAAACTCGGAATTTCAACAACATATTTAATTGTCATTAACATTATTTAAATGACCGAATTGTGTAATAACCTGAAATAGCACTTTAGAGGGTAACCTAACCCCACCCCTCCCCCAGAAGGGCCCTTAAATCAATTTTCCCAGAGAAATGTTTCAAATAAAAGTTGTAGTCCTTGTATATGTAGTTGATGTATCAAGTTTAAAGAAAATCCTTGGAGCCATTTTTGAGAAAAACGCAAAAAAGTAAAAAAGTCAACTAGTAAAGTGGTACTTCCGGTTGAGGAATTTTGACAGATAACGCATAGTCAGATCGCATGGTGATACCTAAACGGATTTTTTTCCCCCCCCGGGGGGCAACAGGGTGTGATACCTAACCGGAGTACTTACGTCAGTTCTACGGTTTTTCGTTTTGAGCCTAGGCTGTTCACATACACACACAAACAACACACACAGGGGGGCCCCCCCAACCACACAAGCCAACACACACACACAGACCATTTGCTAAAAACCACTTTTTTGGACTCACGGGACCTCAAAACGGATATTTCCGGTGAAAACTCGATATCGAAAATTTGACACGATTGCAATACTTCCTCTTACTAGGAGTAAGAGAAAGTAAAAAGTAGAAAATGGTTTATATTATTTTATAAGATTTCCAGAGATGGAAAATAAAGCCTTTTTTTCCCACAAGAAAATGTTAACGATGTCAGACTTTTGATATTCTTTTTAAAAACACGATGACTTGACAGGAATGTTAAGTTTATAGTGCTCATTCGGAAGTGCCACTGAATTCAGTGGTAGCTAGATAACAAGAGGGAAGATCTATTCCCTTCTATTGGGATCCTGAAGGTTCTAATGTGGTAAACTACCGTTGTAAACTACCGATTGGCAAAATTTTACCAGATAGCTATTGCTGATAGTCTACTTAGGCTTCCAGTAACTTCTAGTTCAACGAGGCCCGCATACAAGTGCTATGACATGATGTTTTGTCGGAAGTAGGGGCCCTAGTGGTCATTGTTAGCTAGGGCCGGATCCATAGATTCATATGTCTATTTAGGTGAGTAGCAGAATAGTCCATCCAAACTAAATAGACGCTTCATAGAGAGTGGCATATTCTCTTTGATTGATAAAGAAACACGCTTGCCTTTTGACTTGATAATTATTCCATAAGAGTTTGGAAAAGTGGCATTTGAAAGAAAAGCTCTCAAACATTGAAAACACAATGTATGATCTTGTCAAACAAATGCGGTAAGTGGACTGTATTTGAGGTGTAGTTCTTAATGCGGGGAAACAGAGAATAGTAATTTCAATAATAATGAATAATAGAACGCTTACCTTGTAAGATGTGGACACCGGCGTAGCAACGCTCCAAGGAAAGCGATCCCAAAAGGAAAAGAGAGTCGACTCCCCCACCCCCCGCCCCAGATACCTTTGTGAACGTAGATGGTGTCCTCCAGTCTAAAAGGCGAGCAGATTGAAGGCCAAGTAGGCATAAGTAGATTCCTTTGTATGATGTTCTGTACTCAAGCAGGGAACATGCGGTGTAACGAGAATAGCGGAAAACTGTGTACCCGTGAAAATGCGGTGTAACGAAAGAGGTGAGAAACGAGACGCTCGTATACTTGCGGCAAACAAACAGAGAGAAAACGAAACACTCAATATGCGGGGTAGCACGTGGAAAATGTAGAGCACTTCCGTGCGCGTACGAGCGAGGGTACAACAGAATAAGTACAAAACCAGCAGAGAACTAGCGGAGAACGAACTCAGAACTAACTGATTGTAGGTAATACGGAGAATGTACAATCGGAAGTTATCGTAATTACGAAAACGGCCGAAAGTGACATATGTGTTACAAAAAGTATACATTGGGGGACAAAAAGGCGTCAAGAGATTAAACATACCGCCCACCTAAAATCGTTAAGATTTTACTGAGGGTACCATAATGGGAAAATTCAAGGAAGGATAGGGTATAAGGAATCAGGGAAAGCAGGGAGATAGGGATAAGGGGGTGAGTTGTACTCAGCCCTGGATAGGAAGAGGAATGAGACTGCGCACCGGACGAGTGACAACGCCGTCACGGGTGCGAATGGAGGCGACGCGGGAGATACGATCGGGTCCGGGGAAGAGGTTAAGGATGCGCCCCAATGGCCACGAAAGCGGAGAGGTGTTGGCAGATTTGATGTACACCACGTCGCCCATGTTGACTGGAGTGGAAGGACGATTCCACTTGTGGCGTTGAATAGCAGAATTAAGATATTCGGGGGTCCAACGCTTCCAGAAAACCCGCAAAATGTGTTGCAAATAGCACCAACGATGGCGAATCGATGCGGACGCGGGAACCGGAAGTTCCGGCAGAGACAATAGCGGAGAGCCAATCAGAAAATGTCCTGGGGTTAGATAGCCACTCGATTCATGCGGATCCACAGAAATAGGAATAAGCGGACGGCTATTCAATACCGCCTCGATGCGTGCGAAGAGAGTGAAGTATTCCTCCGCTGTACAGGGTCGATCCCCAACAAGACGCGTCAACAAGGTTTTCACAGACTTCACCCCAGCCTCCCATAAGCCACCGAAATGAGGTGCATAAGGCGGATTGAACACCCAGTTCATCGATCTGGCAGATAGATGTTCATGAATTGATGCGGAAGAGCTTCGAAGAAACTCCGATGCATTACGCAACTCCCTGGAAGCACCAACGAAATTGCGACCACAGTCTGAATAAATAGTGTTGGGCAATCCTCGGCGGGCGACAAATCTGTCAAGTGCTGCTAAAAAACACTTCGTGGAGAGATCCGAGGCAAACTCCAAATGAAGGGCTTTGGAAGCGGAACATACGAATAAACATAGATAACCCTTAGTTAGTTGGTATTTGCGAAGTGTTGAGGTGCGAGTGGAAAATGGACCAGCGAAATCCACTCCAACATGAGCAAACGGTCGTATAAATTCGACGCGGTGTGCCGGAAGCGGCGCCATTAAGGGTTGATAAGTCTGAGCCCTGAAACGGTGACAAGTAATGCAGCTGTGTATGCATTGACGAAGAAGACTACGAAGAGAAAGTATCCAAAATTACGAACGAATAGCGGGTAACACAGTGTTAGGGCCCTCGTGTAAATACATAACATGAAAGTGAACACATATAAGTCGAGATAGATGCGCCACCTTTGGCAACAGTAGGGGGGCTTTGAATGAAAACTCAACTTAGAGAGGGTCAGTCTCCCGCCCACCCTGATGAGACCGGTTGAATCCAAAAAAGGCGACAATTTGGAGTAAGGAATGGCGATGGCAGCGTTAGAATTCAAGTCTCGGGTGAGCTGGGGAAAATACCGACGCTGAGTGATTCGCACTAACGTTAACTCAGCCTGAGTCAGCTCTGACGCGGACAACGGTCCCTGAAACAAATCTGATTTAAATTTAGCAGCTCGAGCGTTATTAATAAAGCGGGTTATCTAGGCGAAAACACGTTTGAGTTTAACCAATGAAGAAAAGTTTTGAATGTAGTCTGTTAAATCAGAGTTTGACGAATTTACAGAAATTAAACATTGCGGTTCAGCAGGTGACACAAGAGTAAGATTAAGTTGGGCACTGTCAAACGGGGCAGGCCAATCATCAACAGCAGAATTTAAGAAGGCAGGGCCACGAAGCCAAAATCGCATTTTGTCATCGTTAATGAAGTTACACGGCAATATAGATCTGGTGGCTAAATCAGCTGGATTGTCGGAGGTGGGTACATGAGCCCACTGGGCTTGTGAAGCAAGCTCACGAATACTAACTACTCGGTTTGAAACAAAGCTGTTTAACAAGTGAGGAGGTGTGTGCAGCCAGTGAAGCACGTCACGCGAGTCGGAGAAGAAATGTATCCTTGAAGGTGCACGAGCGAAAAGAGAAAAATCGAGCGAAGCATATAAACGAGTTAAAAGTAAAGCAGCGCACAACTCGAGTCTAGGAATAGTGAGCGGCTTTAATGGAGCTACACGGGAATTAGCAATCCATAACGTAGGCGTAACGAGGGCGTTATCACGAAATACAATATACAAAACAGCGGCATAGGCCTGTGCGGAAGCATCGCAGAACCCAGCAATGTCTACGATTGAAGGACTTGAATGTGATATGTAGCGGGGAATGCTAAATCGTGATACAATAGGTAGTTGTTCAAGAAGCTTATTGGCGGTTGAATTTAAGTGAATAGGTAACGGGTCATCCCAATCTAGATTTGCGATCCATAACTGTTGCAGCAGAATTTTTAACGTGGACGTAATGGGAGCTAAAAAACCTAAAGGATCGAAAATACGAGCAATGTATGAAAGTAGATTTCTTTTGGAGAGCTCACCTTCGAATGGCGAAACAGAAAAACGAAACGTGTCAGATAATGGATCCCATAGGATTCCCAGAATTTTAATTGAAATATCATCAGCGTGAAATCGTATCGCAGAACAATGCGGATCATCCTGCCATTCATTGAAGAGGTCTGAGTGGTTTGATGACCATTTTTTCAAGGTGAATCCACCTTTATTTAGTAATTCAATGAGTTGATGGCGAAGTGTCTGTGCGGCTTCAATATTAGGGGCACCGGTGATGATATCATCGACGTATGTGCAATGGCGGAGCGCCTGAGAGGCAAGAGGAAATCGTTCACCCTCATCATGAGCGAGTTGAATGAGAACACGCTGAGCCAGAAAGGCAGAAGGAGTTAAACCGTATGTTACAGTGTTGAGCTCCATTTCTTGAATGGTCGCGTTGGAGCCAGTACGACAAACAATGTGTTGGTGTACGCGATCCTCCGGACGCACCAATATTTGGCGATACATTTTCTCAATATCGGCGCACAACGCCACGGCATGCAAACGAAATGATAATAAAATGGCATGAATATCCCGTTGAAGTTTGGGCCCTGACATTAGGCAATCGTTAAGAGAAATGTTGTTAACATCTTTAGCGGATGCGTTAAAAAACACTCTGATTTTACACGAGTCTTTCTGAGTTTTCCATACCACGTGATGAGGAATTATATATTTCGCGGAGGTGATAGCGTTCGACATATGCTGCAGGCTTAGATATTCGCGCATAAATTCATTATAAGCACTGAACTGAGACGGAATTTTATTGAGTTTATTTTCGAGACGATTGAGTGAATGGAGCGGCGAGTAAGCGTTAACTGTGAGTGTAGAGGCTTCGGTCTTAAACGGTAGTGCAACGACATAACGCCCATCAGAATTGCGAGTGTGCATCATAGAAAAATGCTCCTCCACTCTATCATCATCTGTGTTAGAGATATATGAAGTGGGGATTTCTTCGATAGCCCAAAAGTTTTGCAGTTGAGCGGATATATCGCACGACATATGAAGCGAAATGGGGTCTACGAAAGTTTCATCATTTTCAAGAGGTCCAAGTATAACCCATCCAAATTGGGTTGAGATTGCGGAAGGAGTACTAGTATCGGTGCCGTAAGAATTTTGCAAAAGCAGTTGCGGAAACACGTCTGCGCCAAGTAAAACATCAATTGGAGAAGGAGTGTCAAATGTAGGATCGGCCAATGCTAAGTGCCTGAAACGAGACATGACGTCAGAAGAAATTTGTTTAGCGGGTAGCAACGGCGTAATAGAAGGCATAACCAATGCTTGGAATGACAATTTGAAGTCGGAAACACGAGAGTGTAGCGTTAGGCCGGTGATGCCCGTAGCGGCAGTACGTGTATTACCCACACATGACACTTGAGTTCGTATACGATTCACAAATAAACCTAATGCATGTACGCAAGATTGTGTGACTACCGATACTTGTGATCCCGGGTCAATAACGGCGCGAATAGTACGACTCTGGCCCATTGAGTCCATTATAGTGGCGGTTAAGGTACCTAGTAACACCATTGGAATATGCGGGTTTGATGAATTGAATAAACAAGTTTGTTCAGGAACATTAGAATCTGCGGTAGAAACAGAATTCAGTAAGCTGCTGTAGAAGCTTTATTGACTGACAGCGAGATAGGTGAATCACGGATAACCTGTGGATGCAACAGTGTGTGATGGCTGTTGGAATTACCTAAGCGGCAAACCGATTTAGATTTACAGTATCGCCGGACATGTGAACCGAAACAATTAAAACATTTTTCTTGTTGGCGTATAAAGTCATATCTTCGATCTATGGTGAGAGCGGCAAATTGGGGACAAGAAAACACCGAGTGAGCGGATAATCTGGAGCGCTGTACCTTTGACATTGGTTTTCTGAGTGAAGATGAAGAATTCAACATAAATATTTGCTTAGAATTCGATTTGAATTCCTTGACAGCTGTAGGGCCATGAGTGTTGAATGAAATACCGGGCGACAGTTCCAATATTTGTACCTGAGAAACTACAAAATCTATAAGTTGTTGATAGGTAGGAATACCAGCTGTGGCAATCCTGTCTTCGAATTTACGAGCTGTTACGGGATCTAAATTTTGAAGTGAAATCGAAAACAGCAGGAAGTCGCATAAATCTGACAAATTTGAAGCCTTAAGGGCACTGACAGAGTTTTGGTGAACATTCAAAAATGACCTGAGATTATTTAACGAAGGAGAAGAACTTCTCTTGAAACTAGTTATCTTTGATAAATACATAGCGGCAATTCTGCGAGGGTTAGCGTAACGGGAAACGAGTGCGTTGTACGCGACTAAATAATTTTCTTCAGTGAAAGAAAGGCCAGAAATAACAGCAGCAGCCTCTCCTGTTATGGCCGATTTCAAGTATTGAAATTTCTGAACTTGAGATAATTCTTTAACGTCGTGAACCCGCGACTTATAAGTACTGTGGAATTCAGGCCACTGATCAATATTCCCGGCGAATTGAGGAATGGGTATTCGAGGCAGCAGATTGAAAATAGGGTGAGGCGAGGTACTAATATGTGTATCTGCGGTAGAAGGAGGAGGTGGCTCCTGCTTCTTTAAGAGTAAATACCGTGACTCAATATGTACAATTAAGTCCGTGAATGAATTGCTAACCTGGTTTATTTCAAGCTGATCGCTAGTTTCGAGTAAGAAATTAATATCTTTCATTTTACTTTGTATGGTTTCAAACTTTTCATTGAGTTTTTCTGCTCTCGATACATACGCCTGAAGGGTAGCTAACTGAGGTAACTGTAAAGTTGTTACTCTGTCATGAATAGCGGTGAGATTTGAAAATACTTCATCGCGGTCTGCAAGTAAACGGCGACTGGTCATGAGCAACTTGGCGTACCCAGGATCAGAACCCGGTTGTGCTTTGGCCTCAGTGTTAGGCATGGTTCCGTATTCGTGGACAACAGAGCGAGGTGAACACAGGATATGAAGGAAGCGGAATATAAAATATTTTAATCGAAATGAAACAACTGAGTTGTAGAGATACCCATAAATGAAACAGTTTAACTGCACATAAAATAATTTATGATTCGTAAAATTCTTTAATTGTATCGAAGTTAATTAATAATAATTAATATTGAGAAAAGAAAAGATGAATAAGCGATTAAATTGAATTGAAGAATTAAAAGGCTTATTTCAATGACATACGTTGACAGGTAAGCGTAAACAATAACAATGGGAATGTAAACAAGGCAGGTTACATGAGGTTACAGCCAGCTGTGGGAAGTGAGTAACAGCGCTCTAGCGGGGTTATACGTAACACTGCGAGGCACGGCGGAAATAATGAACCGCCTAGCAACAAGAAGTTTTAAAGGCTGTTTTTTTTGAAATTGAACTTTATACTTGAGGCCAACTTGAAAACTAAAGA
Organism: Triatoma infestans; assembly: GCA_011037195.1. Lineage (NCBI taxonomy): Eukaryota > Metazoa > Arthropoda > Insecta > Hemiptera > Reduviidae > Triatoma > Triatoma infestans. The sequence goes on along the minus strand of JAAEAF010002472.1, from coordinate 78,015 downwards.
TACGTACAATTTTAACTTCGAATGTTATGATCATACAGACATGCTCTGAACATGCACAATTTTGTTGGAAGATGTTACGATTTTTTAATTTTCTGAGAGGAATTAATTGATTTAACAAGAGAAAAATTATTATTTTTATGAATCTGATTCGTTAAAGTATATTAGAAATAATTATGGATTTTAATTTAGAAATAAATTCACCGATTTGAAAAGCGAAAGTTACTATTTTCACGAATTGGACACGTGTTAGATCAAAATTTGTTATTTTTCTTATTTTTGAATTTGAATAGGACCAAAATTTGTTTTTTCATTCGGCCAGGAGGACCAAAAATTTGTCTGATCTTGTCAAACAAATGCGGTAAGTGGACTGTATTTGAGGTGTAGTTCTTAATGCGGGGAAACAGAGAATAGTAATTTCAATAATAATGAATAATAGAACGCTTACCTTGTAAGATGTGGACACCGGCGTAGCAACGCCCCAAGGAAAGGGATCCCAAAAGGAAAAGAGAGTCGACTCCCCCACTCCCCTGGCCCCAGATACCTTTGTGAACGTAGATGGTGTCCTCCAGTCTAAAAGGCGAGCAGATTGAAGGCCGAGTAGGCATAAGTAGATTCCTTTGTATGATGTTCTGTACTCAAGCGGGGAACATGCGGTGTAACGAGAATAGCGGAAAACTGTGTACCCGTGAAAATGCGGTGTAACGAAAGAGGTGAGAAACGAGACGCTCGTATACTTGCGGCAAACAAACAGAGAGAAAACGAAACACTCAATATGCGGGGTAGCACGTGGAAAATGTAGAGCACTTCCGTGCGCGTACGAGCGAGGGTACAACAGAATAAGTACAAAACCAGCAGAGAACTAGCGGAGAACGAACTCAGAACTAACTGATTGTAGGTAATACGGAGAATGTACAATCGGAAGTTATCGTAATTACGAAAACGGCCGAAAGTGACATATGTGTTACAAAAAGTATACATTGGGGGACAAAAAGGCGTCAAGAGATTAAACACACAACTTTCTCTTACACAGTTATCATTGACAAATTTCCTTCGAACTTATAATTTTGACTTAATGCACAACCCCCACCTCTCCTCAAAAACAGATTCCATGCAGTGCTGTTTTCACGAAAATTGCTGATTTTTCCCCCACATTTTTTTTCTCGATGTTCCTTATAAAAAGCTCATAAAAAAGCACAAATGGAAGCATTTGCTATCTATCAACAAAATATCAATTTTCTCAGGAAAATGCTTTCAAATATATTCATATCTGTTAGTATTCTAAGTTTAAAGCAAATTTTTGGAGCCATTTTCGAACAAAATTCCAAAAAAAACTCAAAAATTTATTTATTCTGTAAACTCATATTTCTGGTCATATAACCGACTTTCTTCAAATTTGGAATCGTATCAATGATTCTAATGTGTATTAATACTGTGTAGGTTGAAAAAAACAACATATATTTTATTGAAATGGTACTTTAGAATGAAGTCAGTTTCCCCCAGAACCCCCCCCCCCAAAGAATCAATTTTCCCAGGAAAATGTTCCGAATAAAAGTGATAAGTATGAGGATCGCTCAAGAAAGAAACATTCAATTATGCCAACGTTTCAACAGATTGTCCTGTCTTTATCAAGGCTGTACTATGTAGATAGTTGTGAAGGTGTGGAGAAAGAATTTTACGTGGAACTTAAAAGCGTAACATTTGTTATATCAAAGAAACTTAAAAGTTACTAGTTTCTTTATTAAATACAGAAAATCATTTTACGGTACACGAACTGGGAGAATTTGCTTTGACGATGGATGAAAATCCGAAACCGGTCAAGAAAAAATGGAATATGCATGCTACGACTAATACCAGACTGTCGCAATACTTTCTCTTACATATAGTAGCAGTAAGAGAAAATAAAAATTACTAATAAACGTAATTTATAAGAAAATAATCCGCATTATACTACATTATACTAATAATTAATAAACAAAATAAATCAGATGTTTATAAAAACAACTGATAACTAGTGATTAAAATCAGCTGATTTATAATGATAAACATAACCAAATATAAAGAAATAATAAAGAAAAATTTTAATAAAATATAAATAAAAGGACTTTATTTCTTCATAACTAACAAATAAAATATCATAGATGAAATGTATTTTAGTTTCCTTGCTCTGTCACTTTTTTCCATTCTTTATTTTTGATGGGAGAATAAAAAGGAGAGAAGTCTTACTTCATTTCTAGCTACCAACCAACCGAACATATATGCCCGTAGGGTTTGGAAGAAATTGCATCTGACATCACAGTTTTGGATTTTTTTCTTTTTCTTTCTTTTTCACTTTTTCATCTTTGGGTTAAAGTACATTATTATCAGATAAGATGGAAAAATAATGGTTGCCATGTGATGTGCATATGTTTAATATATATGTCTGCTTCTTTTTAGGGCGTCAAATAAATAAATAAATAAATTTTTTCTTTGCAGAATTTTGTTTGTTCTTCCTCCCATCTTCGTTTGTTATTTTCCTGAGCCATAATTTCGGCTATACTGCCATTCTGCGTCCTACGACCCAGAGAAATCGTTTAGGCTGGAATATCCAGGGAGCACGTAGGAACAATCTCGGACGCGAACGTTCAGTAAAGTCATGGTTGAGGCAAATAAGTTTGTTGAGGGATGTTTTGGTGGGTGCTACGACATCACACGGCGATATCAGTAAAGATTGGGCGTGGCATAAAGGACAAAAGTCCCATTTGAAACACTCACACGACTTTCTCTTGTTGCCACATATGTACCTATATTGAGAGAGAGAGATTGTATTTGTTTAAGCCAAAAGGACTGCCTAATGGACTTCAGTAATGACAGCGCTGTATATCAACCTCGGCAAATCTAGCAACTGCAGTTTGGCCAACCCAAACAGCTCTCCAATAACAACTACATTGGTAAAATGTTTAAATTTAAGTGATTGATTTTTATACATGTATCGTGCAAGAGGAAACCCCGAAAATCTTAGAAATCAATTCTAAAGCAAAGTCACATTTCCGGTTAACTGATTTTCTTCAAATCTGGATTTTCTTCAAGTTCAAAAAATATTTGAAATAAGTGACAGGCCGTTAGGTATGTGGTTAGAATTCAAAGGTTTATTAAAAAGATTGTTGGTTTCATTTTCAAGGTTTTCAAGGCGGCAAATTGGGAGAAAAGCAACTATTTTGTGAAGTCACATTTCATTTAGAGAAAGTATCGGATAGGGTGTGGGACAGGAAAATTTGGACGTATTAGATTCAGAAATGGTGTAGGTAATATCTTCCACAATTGGATACTCTCTTCATGTAGCCGACAAGAAAGTTTCTTCCAGAAACCGACAAGAAAGTCGTGTGCTGCTAATATTGGAAGCTCAGTATTCATCACAGTGGTGCGTGCATTAATAAAAGGCCAATTTCATACATAGCTTCTTCTCTTATCAGGAATGACTTCTTTGATAGATTCTAATTCATTCTGTGTTCTTAATGCTGACCAATCTATTCCACAAATTCAAAGAATTCTCCTCTAAGAAACTCAGCCGGCGGTGCTTGATAAACTTGATCAGAAGATGGGCAGCATAGTGGGCTGGTAATTCACCAAAGCCTGAAAACGAATTTTTTACAAACAAAAATCCCCCCCTACCTCGCCAAACAGGTTTCTCTAAATTCCGATCCAAAATTTCCTTTTGAATCGACTCCCTTCCAGATTCAAACGGATGAGAACGGTGTGAGAGGGAATCATGTGCTGAAACTGCTAAATTTTCGCCCACATCTAAAGAAAAGAAAAGATCGACGTTAGGTACTAGACAGACATTTACTGGCCTCTGAAATCCCTTTACGGCCCTTCTATTTCCAACGAATGTGTGTATTTTCCCTTGCTCTCGTTACCAACACTGCTGGAAAGCTTTTAAAGAAGGAAATACTTCTTACCGTAAAACGACATTAATAGAGATAAAGAGATATGTAATAAAAGGAAAATAAAACAGATCCTTGTCCAGCTAAGTGATAAAATAGATAACAGAGTGCACTCTGTTTTTATTCTACTTCACTTCATTTATTTTTTTATAAAACTGTTATTTATTGTTGTTAAATTTTTCTGCAAAAATGTTACTTAAGGAAACGTCAAAAGGCTGTTTTTGAAATGGTTGATTTATTTTTTAATGAAGTAAAAGTGCCACGTTTATAATCTCACGTTTTAAGTGCCAAGTCCTGGTTTGCCCACTGGAGCTCAAGCGAGAGTTTTTAGCAGAACTCTTTTCTCGGGTTTAATATTATTCTTTTCCTAAAAGTGTTAAACAGTTTTCACATCAAACATGAAAATTTCGGGTAAAATCCATCAACCGCAAGTGCGACTTTACTGAATTGTTTTTTTCAGTTTTTCGTGATTTTCTCAGAAACGGCTCCAACGATTTTCTTTAAACTTCATATACTATCTACCCAAATAAATACCTATCCATTTTTGTTTATTTTTGAACTCTGGACAAACACATACATAGATGCGTAAATGATTTCGTATAAACTGTTTTGCATACGGTGCAGACATCAAAATGTTGTTTCCCCTGAAAAATCTCTTTGGAAAATCTGACATGATTGCATTATTCCCTTTCACGGCACTAATTGAAACTAATTAGATAAAATAATTGTATATATGTAATAAATATCATTTTATGGTTTAGCTAATGTAATTATATAAATTGTTTGAATATACATTAATATTATATTTGAATCTAATAATAATGTACTGCTATGGAAATGTAATTTGCTATGTTTATATATATATATATATATATATTTCAAATACCTCCTTTTATGCCTGTTATATACTTATGATTATCATGACTTCACTTTATCATTATCACTTTTGAAATAGCTCTTAAACGAAGCAAGATATCTAAAAAGTGAACATAATGTTGTTGAGGTATTAGATTAGATTCTAACGGGGGAATTGGCTCCTCAGCCTGCGCCACCGCGACACCCCATGGATCTATTGTGGCACCCTCCTAGTTGGAGGCCCTTCCTTGATCGTGTCCTTTACCGGACTGTGGAATAAGGGGGGAGCTCCCAGGTGGTCAATTAGAGCACCTGCCATCAGAGCACCCTCTCGAGTCCTGCTTGCCTTAAAAGACTTAATAGGTCCGAGAGGGGGCCCCGGCTGAGGCTTGTTGGCACCAGCTTTTCTCTTTACCAAAGAGGTGGTACCTTAGCCAGACCAGCCCCTCGCACTGGCATACCACGTGCAGCGCCGTCTCCTCTTCTTCCTGACAAAACCTACACAGGCTATCCGTTGCCAGGCCCATGCGATGCATGTGCTTATTTAGTCTACAATGGCCAGTGAGGACGCCAACTGCTATCCTTATGGCCACTCGGCCTAATTGGAGTAATTCCGCAGTTAGCATGGGCGAGTGGCTATGGATAAACGTTTTCGCCTGCCTCAGGCCTGAAGTTTTGACCCACCATTCCCGCCCGACCAGGCCTTCTCAGGCCCTGAACCTCTAGCGGGGCCTCTCCATAAGAGGACCCTGGAAAATTTGTGCTCATAAGCAATTCCAGCGACTCCTCTATCGAGTTAGTGTAGGTTCCGTCATCTTTCTTCAGGAACCCTATCCTGTCCGCAGTACCTTCTCTTGCTAGGATTCTGTGAATTCTCGCGCACTCCGAGGTGTCCGCTACGTCCTCACAGAATCTCCGCCAAGCTTTACGCTTGGCCTTCCTTATTTCGATGTTGTACTGCGTCAGTACCCTTCTATACGATACGTAAGTACCCAGTCTTGGTTGATTTTGGCTTTATTAAACAGCCTTCTCACCTCTCGCCTCCTTCTCTCGAGGTGATCGTTCCACCAGACTGTCTTCGACCTATTAGGCCTTTCCCTTAGGACAGTTGTTGAGGTATATTCGCTCTAGTTTATGATAGTGTTAATGTTTTTTGATTTTATTGCCTTACACCTTAAATCGGTGGTTGTGAAAGTCGCGATTTCCTTTTGACCCCCACTTTTTACTATTGTATTTAAACCTATTAATGAAATGAAGAATAATGCCGTTAATTTCACTTCAATATTTCAAACCGTTACCGAGATATTCGACCATAAAGATTCACTTTTCGTCGTTGTTTTCCTATTTTTCTGTTTCGATTTTTGCTGGAGCGGCTTACTGGGACCGGCAAGGTGGCCGTCCAGATCGCCAGATTTAAGCCCTCCTGATGATATCTCAAAGAAAAAATTTATACCAAGAAACCAACAACTCCAGAAGCACCTAGAGAAGACTTCATCCAAACCTGCTTAGCAATTCCGGCAGATATGATACGATTAGCAACTTCATATGTTGGGCAGCGACTGCGCTTGTGACGTTTAAGCCGAGGAGGTCATTTTGAATAAGTAGAAAATATTTTTTTATCGATTTTTTAAATAAAATGGAAAATTGTTTTATTTTAATGATGTTTTACCTGATTTTTAAGAAGTCTCTTGTGGTTTTAAAATAGCTTTTAAGTTTTAACAGCATTTGAACTCTCTTATTTATTACAAATTAATAAGAAAATCCGCTTTTAATTTTAGTTTATGAAACAGCAATTTAGGGAAAAAACGAAGAAAATTGAATCTTTAAGGTTGAATATCTCGGCAACGGTTTGAAATATTGAAGTCAAATTAACGGCATATTTCTTCATTTCATTAATAGTTTTCAATACAGTAGTAAAAAGTGGGGGGGGGGGGGTGTCAAGGCAAATCGCGACTTCAAAACACTGATTTTAAAGTGTAAGGCGACAATAAAATCAAAAATCCTTAACACCATCATAAACTAGAGCGAAAATTCTTCGACAAACGTTATGTTCACTTTTTAGAAATCTTGTTTCGTTTAAGAGTTATTTCAAAATGGCCTGTTTAAATGGGACACCCTGGATATAATACACATACATATATATATATATATAATGTCAATTAATTATATAATATATATAATTTCTTAATGTACATATAATTTTATTGATAAGTTAAATAACTAGATCAAAGTAGTTAACTGGCTCATTCAGTTACACAAGTCCTATTTAGTTATCAATTTGTCTTTGTGCATTATTATCGGCTGAATAAAAGCCGATTATGTATTTAGAATGCAATTGTACAGTTGAAAATATTCATTTCGGCAATTCGGAATATTAGTAGCTCACAAAAATTCTCTGTAGCTTCATGAAGGTGGGGGGGGGGGAGGGCGAATTGTCCGAAACAAAAGAGAAAGTGATTCTAGAAAAAAAAAACTATTGTGAAAGACTCACATAACTTTCTCTCACTTCAATTAATAAATACAATTCTAATGGATAAATTATCTGTCAACTTGTCCAATAGTTACAATATAAATAAGTTTAATCTTAGAATGCACTCCCAAGTTTAACGAATAAAAAATGCAGCTCTTTTAGAGAAATCGGATATACCCGATTTTCTTCAAATTTAGAATTCTAATAGTGCTTGTAATATACCTTAATATTGTATAGATAGCAGAACCATATATTTTACTGAAGTGGTATTTTAGATGAAAAGAATAGCGCTACTGTTCTCTCAGAACTTCCCACAAAAAATCAAATCCCCCCCCCTCCCCCACGAAAAAAGTTTCAAATAAAAGTGATAGGTACTTGTGTGTGTAAATGGTATACAAAGTTTAAAGAAAATCTTTGGAGCCGTTTTCGAGTAAATTGGAGAAAACTAAAAAGAGAAAAAAATGAGCTAAATCACGTTTCTAGGGTATATCCATGTTTATCGACATCATAAAGTTATGTATGGAAGAGATTAAAGTTTGGTTAATATGTATTGGTGGAAGGATGATATATTTACTTTGATGTGGGTTAACTTTTATCTTTCACTTTAAAGTGAAACTTCAAGCTTTAGAGGATATGTTCCCATAGAAAGCGATAAACGTTCAGAGGATCAGGGTTTGGAGAAAGGATTGCTGTATCACTTTTGAAATTATATAAAACCATTTTCTAAAAACATTTCATCGAGGCTCAGTGGATCTCAATACTGGTATTTCCGGTGAAATACTCAATGTCGAAAATGTGAACAAATACTTCCTCTTATATTTAGTATATAGTAAGAGGAATTAAAATAAAAATAATAATAATAAAAAACAGCTGATTTATTAAAACAGCTGTATAAGTTTAAATTAAACAACATTATATATATTTAAAAAGAGAAATATTTATTTAAATGTTTGCCGAGGGAAAAAATATACACAGAATGTGGAGAGTAAAAAGACATGTTGCTGAGTTGTATAATTAAAGGAACTCATTAAAAACGGTCCTAATGGAAACTCTAATTTTGCCCGACAAATAATTCTACACTTTATTAAATAAACTCGCACATACAATACAAAAATAAATAAAACAAAAAATTTCAGCCCTTACTTTTTTTTTCCTGATTATTAAGGTTTTTCTTGCTAAATAAACAGTTTTCCAAATTTTCCCCTTTGTGGACTTTACTTTATTTTGAAATTAATCAATTGAATTATTTATATAAATAAATTTTCTTTAAAAAACAAAAAAATCATACACTTCCATTTTCCTAGAAGGAGGAGGATTACGATCGTGTGGAAATGTTCCAATCTTTTTCCCCGTAAATACATATTCTAAGGTCCTTCTCAGTTTCTGAGAAATTTGTTTCTTTCAGCAATTGATCTGAGTTCTTTCGTATGTATATACTTGAAAGTATATGTCAAAAATGGGGAAAAAGGGGAAAAATGGGGACTGTGACGTCCCGCTAACATCGTCATTTCGATATAGTGTAAGATTTCCGCAGTTTTATAATACTGATGACAACTAAAATTTAGTATATAAGGCAAAATTTGATAAAACTTTGATCATTTAGAACTAACAATGAATGAGCATTGAGATATTATTTAGAACTAACAATGAGCATTGAGATATTATTTAGAACTAACAATGAGTATTGAGATATTATTTAGAACTAACAATGAGCATTGAGATATTATTTAGAACTAACAATGAGCATTGAGATATTATTTAGAACTAACAATGAGCATTGAGAGCAACAGATTGGTGTGAGTGTTTCACAACACATTGTTGTTTTACTTTCTCTTAGCTTTCCCCGCAGATACGTGATCTGAAATCCGTTGATTACGAAAAAATGTTTTCTATCAATTAACCGTAAGTGAGACATTACTGAATTTTTGTTGTTGACCACCCCCCTCCCACACAAATAAATATTTATCAATTTTGTTTGGAACATTTTCCCGAGAAAATTGATTTATTGCGAGGTTCTGAGGAAAACATTTGGAAGTGTAGCTACCTGCATGTGGAACAGGGTGTAGCTACAAATCCAAAGCACCACTGAGATTTAAAAGTTCTCTTACTTAATCCCTAAATGAGGAAAATAGAGGAGAAAGCAACAGAAGAAAAAAACCTTCCAAGATTTAAGCCTCGGGGTATTTCAAATAAAAAAGAAAGCTCAAATCAAATCAATCTAATTTTTATTAAAGTTTTTATGTTTTCAGATTCTATATTATTTTTGATTCGTTGAATTCTTAACAGTGGAGCGACAGTAAAAGAGAGAGAAAATTGGAAAGCACGCCATCTATAGTTTGAATTTATTGTTCGAAATTTAATGAAAAGTTGTTTTCAGTCATGGAAAGTGGGGAAGGGGTGGCGACACAATGTTTTACTTACAAGTTCCGTTTAGAGAAATGTTCCTTAATTGGCAGCCAAGTTTTTACCAGAGAAACTATAGTAGATGGGAGGTTCTGGCAACCATTATTTTCCTGATGTCTGATGGGAAGTTTGCCTATTACTTATATATATGTTTTATATATATATAATATTATTACTTCCTTTACTGGCACTCACCTTAGGAAATATCATCAAATAATGACTTGTTTATTACTTTAGCTAACTACTAGTAAGAGGAAGTGTTGCAGCCGTGGCAAATTTTCGATATTGAGTTAACACCGGAAATGCACGTTTTAAGGACATTTTAAGGTCCTCTGAGGCAGAAAAAGTGGTTTTTAGAAAATTGCGTGTGTGTTTGTGTTTTTGTGTATCACCATGGGAACCGACAGGAACTTACTTCTCAAAATTCCTCTAACCGGAAATATGTTTTTATTAATTTTTTTGTTCACTTTTTCGCAACTTTCTCTAAGCTTCTATATCAACTACACATATAAAGACCTATTAATTTTATTTAAAACATTTCTCTGGAAAAATTCATTAATGGCGGCTTTTAGAGGAGGGGAAAGGTTATGTTTACCTATAAAGTGCTATTCCAATTCATTATGGAATTCTATCATTTAAATAATATTAATTAGAATTAAATATCTTGCTAATATTCTGAGTTTGAAGAAAAGCTGTTGTCTGGAAATGCGTTTTTGACGAGCAATTTTTGCAGTTTTCTGCGATATTATCCATGAAAATTATTTTCACTATTGATAAAAAATTGAAGAATAAATATTTTGTAGAAGTGATAAGTTTGGAGAAAATTTGTCAATTGTAACTGTAAACTGCAGTAAGAGAAAGGCGCATGCGTGTTTCAAAAAAAACACAGCTGATAAAATTGTTTTAATGATCAGCTGATTTTACGAGGGTCATTCATATTCTCGTATATCCTAAAAAAAATCTCTTTAGCGAAACAATTACACACGAGTTCCTCTTAACGCAACAAAGTCGAGAAGTCACTTGTACTGTAAAGTATTACTTTTTCGGTCAGCAGGATTTTTAGCAATACATGTAATTACATTTAAATATTATATAAATGGTAGAGCCTTACATGACTCTGAAGTTGAACTTTAGAAAGAAGCTTACCGTTACAGCTCTTCCAGAATTACTTAGAAATCATTATTCCAGGAAAAGTGTTATGAAATAAAAGTGATAGGCCACCGTGTGTTTTAGTAAACAATATAGGCCCATCTCCGGTTGATGGATTTCTTTGACCTAAACCTTATTGTCAGATGCAGCATAATCTAAAGGGAATATCCAGTTTGAGTACGGCAAATTTTCATTCCCGTGATATATTGTTCACCCAGGAAAACCACACATACACAGACAGACCAATTTCTAAAAATAACCTTTCCAGGGGACTTCAAAACTTGGGATTCCGGTGAAAAACTCAATTTCCCAAGTTTGACATCTAACAATAATTAAGGAAATATGAAAATGAAAATGAGAGCAATTCAAAATGTTCAACGTAAAAAAGTAGACAACTGAAAACTCTTTTAACTAATATTACTATCGTGTTTTGGTTGATTTCAATCACTTTTCTCAGTGATATTGCAATGAAAAAGAAGACAAAGCAAAGAATCGATTTGTATCGATAGAGAAATCTAAAAAAAAAGAAATTATAGTTCAGTAGTTATTTTTAGCAGAGAAAGAAAAGTGAAGCGGTCATGTGATCATTTTATATGGAATAAAAATAAGGAAAGAAAAAAAACTCGATATATATGATGACTATGATTACATAATAATGACGTCATTTATAATTTAAGTGTTTCTATTATCTGCGAGGTAAGAGAGAGCGCTGAGAGAGGAAAAAGCGGGTGTGAGAGAGATACCACGAAAAAGTTGTACAATGGTTTTTCATAATCAAATTAAGGAATTAATGTTTTGTTTTTTTTATCGAATTATATTGCAAGAGAATAGACGAGTGTTTCATGTCTGCCAACATTACCTGGTAATCTTTATTTATCCCTGTGGTTCTTAGAAAATTATCGTTTGATACTTTTTTTCAAATCTGGTGGAGCGGCCCTGAAAAATTATTTTAACAGATCTATTAATTTATTAAATTCGCATATTTTGCTTTATTTTTGGTTAGAATTTTTTTTTTTTTTAATGCTATCTAACAAAATTTATTACAGGGCATTCGATCCAGCTGTGAGCGCCTCTAACAAAACTAAAGCAGTTTCCAATCTAAACAGATATAAATCTTCAACCAATAAAAACAGACCACACTTTTTAACTCACTAATTCCAAAACCCATTTAATCATTTATCTATTTAGAGAGACAGAGTGAGAGAGCCTAGCGGATAAAATGGAAGCTTTGAATTATTTTCATTCTATTTTTTGTGTGTCTGTGAGGGGGAGGGGAATCTATAAATCCTTTTATTTATTTATTTTTATTTTTTTAATGGCTTTGCCAACGGCTTCAGTTCTTTTAAATATTAGCGGCTTGTTTCAACTCGGATCTTTATACTTTCTCTTAGGGAAAGTCCCGCGATCTTGTCCAATTTTTGAAATGGAGATTTCTTTGGAAATGTTTCGAGACCTCTGAATACATGATGGTTTTTTTTTTGAGCGAATTATATGTACGGAGGTATGAACAGAATATTATTCATTTGGATCGAGGTATTAAGCCCTAAGTCACCCAAAGGTCCTGAAGGTCCATATATTATCCCATAGAAACTTACCGGGTCTAGAACAAAAATCAATCAGTCCTAATACACTCAAGATTAACTGTCGCATTCAGTAGGATTTTTGATTTTTTGGTCGGTAGTTATAGAATTAGACTAGAGACGTGTAGTGCACTATAATTAAATAAAGTAATAACACGCTGAATCTTGATTTAGAGGGGATTCAATTGACAGATATAAGAAAGAGACCAGGGTGGTGTAAGAGAGAGAGAGAGTGAGAGAGACGTGGGAAGAGCAGTGGTTTTAGCTGTTGTGATGTTAGCCGATCGGCTAGCAATTGGATTCATAGATGATGATTTAAGTTGATGGACTCGTGGTAGAATTCTCATTGTCAGTGTCGGACTTCTTCTTCAGTGATGAACTTTTGAAATGAGAGAAGCTTGGATGGTGCTTGTCCCCCAGATAGCCTGACTAGAAATAGAAAAGTGCATAGAAAAGCGACTATAGCGTTATATTGGAGAGTTATATTGGAAGGGAATTAATGATTAGTATTTCCGCTGAGAATTCAAATTTTGAAAATTTGACAGGTGTGCAATATTTTCTCTTAGAATAGTGAGAGAGTACAAATATCTGGAGTGAATCACTCACACGCCTTTCTCTTATTGCAACTTACACAGTTATAAATGACGAATTTTCTTTAAACTTCTCATTCTCTTGTTATATGTTTAATTCTCTTGAATATTATATCAATGGGAGAATATAAACTTAATAAAAACCACTTTTATGAGGAAAGCCCTCCCCCCAGAACTCCCTAAAATAAACTTTCTCGAAAAAAGTTTGAAATAAAAGTGCTAGGTCTCTGTATTCATAATTAGTGTAATAAATTGAATGAAATTCATTGGTGTTTTTATGGAGAAAAATCGTAGAAAACTGAAAAAATTGTACAGTAAATACGCAATTCCAGTCATACGAGTTTTCCCAATCTCAGAATATTGGCAACATATTTAATTCTAAATAATATTATTTAAATGAAGAAATCCTATAATAAACTAAATTAGCCCCATAAGCGAGGGATAAATGATCATTGGATAAATGAATTTTCCGGAAAAATGTGTCAAATAAAAGTTGTAGCTATTTATATGTATAGTTAATATTCCAAATATACAGGAAATCGTTGAAGCCGTTTGCGAGAAAATGGCAAAAAAGTGTAAAATCTATACAGTAAAGTGGTACTTCCAGTTGAAGCAACAGCCCTGGTCAGGTCGCCTAAAGGAATTTAAACGAAATATTAAATTTGAACTTTCCTCGATTTTCCATTTTCCAGTAATGTTGACCACACACAGACCAATGTCTGAAAACCATTTTTTCCGACTCAGGGTGCCTGAAAACATGTATTTCCGGTGATAACTCGATATCGGAAATTTGGCACGATTGCAATACCAAATCTGGATGGGTTGTTGCTTTCATTAAGCAACAGGCTAATGAATGTCAGAATGTTTATTCAATGAATTTTCTTTCTTTCTTGATTTTGCTTAGAATTACGAGCTTTTAGCAAAGATGTGTATGGCAACCTAAGTCTGGAATAGAAAATAAGTCACCGGTTTAGTTAGTGAAGGTGTTGATAATAAGAATCTACCATTTTGGGACCAGGGGAAAACTGTTTGACAGCACAGAGGGGGTTAGTGCTGGAGGATTAGCCTGTGAGTTATTAGAACTCAAGATGTAGTGTAGACGCCGACTGGATAGTATGACTGTGTTTCCCCCACCAGCCTCTAATAATATCCGTTTCCCACTCTAGAACTGGTGAAAGAACCTTCTAGGAATGATTAGCTTGCAAAAGACGTTGCGCACGCCTGTGCAATTCTCTAATTTATTCAAATCCAACATCAATTACACCCAATCTCCCACTTCCCACGTCACCTCCAATCCTCCTCGCATCAATACCAACATCCTACCAATGCTATCATGAACCGCTCTCTCTTTTTTTTTCAATTTACTATCAATAATGTGGTACGCAGACTTTTAATAATAACACCATACACATAAGCACTCTCTGGCTCACTCATTCCCTCTTCCATCCCAAGTACTATTATCAAATCGATTTCTACGCTCTTCATTGCCTTAATCTGTTTCAAACTCTACAAATAATGAAAAATGAGCAATTTCATTAAATAATGCTAAAATTTGTTTATTCTCAGGAAATTCCTGTCGCTGCTTTGCCTTGAAGAAAAACAAGGGTAACCAACAAAGGGCAACTTTCACGTGGGTGGGGGGTTGTAAAGTGATAACACACCCTACCACTTCAATATGCCTTTCTTTCTTTTGCAAATCATCTTATAGTGGTGATTGAGAGACATCATTAGTTGTACAATAAATACCATTTTGTTCAATAACTTCATGTTATAATTAAAGTGCGCACTCAAATCAGCTTGAAGTTTACATTTTATTTTATCCGAGTTTATCCAACTTTTCTATGAAGTTGTACTTCATTAAGGTTCTAGGTTTTTGACCCAACCTTTAAATTGCATGATTGATCAATTGCGAAATTATTGCGATTTTTCGTTTTTGTGATATGTCCACAACTCACACACACACACACACACACACACTATTCGTTAAAACATTTTTTTCGTTTCGAAGGATCCTCAAATAGTAATTTCCGGTGAAACCTTAATTTCTATAAATTTGACTTCATTCGCCACATTTCTTCTTCACAGACCGGAAGTATACTTTTTAAACATAATGTTTTAAACATTATATACCAGTTTAATGAAATATTTATTCAGCAAATCTCAGAAGAAATGTAGTCTGAAAATTCTTGAGATACTTGTTTTCTAAATTTTCCTGATTTCTCACTTACTTCCTTTAGAGATTATTGTATTTACAAGTCTATAAAACAAATATTTTCTGCAAACGCTACATATTTTCTATATAAATTGTATTAAATTATTTTTTCTGCTTCCCCAAATCTTTCATAAGTTGGAAAAGCACTTAGACAAAATTCAATCCACTATGACAAATATGAAATAGGCAGGCGTTCCGTCAAATAAGTCCTACAAAAGTAGGTTCTTAGCATTCCTTTGAGAAAATGGGAGGAGGAGGGAAAACGTGGAAAATAAACGGGAAAATGGGCCAGTGGAAAACTTCCATTTAATTATTACAGCATACTGGCGGGAGAGATTCCTGAACGCCTACGCAAACCTCTTATATAGTGTATGAGTTATTTTCACGTATACATAGTATTGTAAGACTCTGTGTGTGTGTGTGTGTGTGTGTGTGTGTATTTATATCAAACTAAATAGTAAATTGTGGCGGATCCATCGTTATTCGCAATATCTTGGTAATAGCACGAAACAAAAACATCTTCAAAATATTCAGCACAATACATTGGTATTGTCTAATTATATGTGCCATTTTATTCACGAAGGAATTCTATTTAGTTGTTTATGAAAATATAAATAAATTTCGCTTCACTGGTTGGTCACGCAATTATCCGATGATGATGAATTTTTAGCTATCCAACGATAAATAAGCTCAATATAGAATATTTCCTCTATGGCTTCGAACGGGTGCGAACAATACAATACCAATAACAGCGTTGGAAGAACTATTGACATTGAAACCTCTACGAGAGCACTCGATGGAGAGGAAGCAATGAAAGGTCATCTCAGGAAATGAAAAGGAAAGTGGATAAGAACAATTAGGGAGGTCATACTAAGATTGAGGGCAACATAACAATTTCTTCTCGAAGAAGTGTTCGAAAGAGGTTTATAAGATCAGTATTATCAGTATGGGCGGAGGATACCCTCAAAGGGCCAATGGAGGAAAGTAATGGCATTGTTTGCTGTTATTCTGGTGGCTCCAGACAAAAGGAATCTGGTCTTTCGGAGTAGTAGCTTTGGCTATAGAGATTGAACAAAGGAAGATCTGTCGCTTTAGGGGATATGACCACTGTTTTTCAGGCTATCATTGGTATCATTGAATGCCGCTGAGTGGTGGAAGAGTGGCAGGGAGAGATTAAAGAGGTGAGGATATTATCTGATAGTCAAGCTGTATTAAGGGCTTTGGTATAGGACAAGAAGTTATGGCATCGCTCAGAGGAGCAGAGTGGAGCTCTTCTTGGACCCGAACCTGCGGGTATAGATGACAATAAGAGGACGAATGAGTTGGCTAAGTTAGGATCCATATTACCTTTTGTGATCACGAGCCAGCTGCAGCCGCCATCAAGCAATTTTGTAACAGGAAAGTCGAAACAATTGAGGAATAAAGAACCAGAGAAGCAGTGGAGGTACAGCAAGGATGTCTCCAGGCTAAGTGATTTATAAAAGGTATACAATAGGGCGTTTGAAGTATATTCTTTCCCTGAAGAGGATACAATTAAGAATCCTGGTAGGTGACTGGACACTCTTGATAGCCAACCATTTACACAAAATAGACAGGAGGTCTAGTCTTTTGTATCACAATTGGTGAACAGAGGAGTCAGAGGGAAACGGTGTATCACTACCTAAGCCAGTGTCCCCGTTGCACTAATACTAGCTTCTGCGTATGTGGAAAGGCCACTAAAGGAATTCTTGGGGGAGTTGAAGATTAACGATATTGTAGCCAGGCCGGTAGATTGCTGGAGGAGGCTGCTTAGGAAAGGTTTTTCTTTGTTGGGGAATAAGAGCGTAAGTATAGGCGATAGTCCCGTGCATTCGGGCACCCATTATGTATTGTATATTAAATAAAGTAGATTGAAATTTGTTGGTGAACTGTATGTGTCTGTGTGGAACGTGGGTACTCATCTGTTGCCAAAACAATTAACTATACCACTATAAGGCACTCTATGTGGTGAAATTGTTGGAGGTGTCGATGCAAGTGTGGTACCTCTAGTTCCCCGCTGGGGTGGTAAGGTCGCGCTCTCGCAGCTAGCCCACATTCACCTATAGGAACATGTAGATTATTTAAAGGAACTTATGCTATTACATCCTTAATAATCCACAAACCATTTTAGAAGTACCGCAAAAAGAAAAAAAAAGATTAACCTTCTTTTAAATCTTTGCAATGTTAAGAACCACATCAAAACGGAACATAATCAATGTATCGATCATAAAACGATAGAATCTTATATTAATAAAACATTTTGTTTATAACTGTGTACATAAATAAAAAGTATTTTTAAACATGCAATAAAACATTTAATAAGTAAATATTTAATCGATATTTAATATCGATAACTTGGTTAAAAAAATAAGAAGTTGTAAAAATAATACTTGTTTACTTCCGCGCTACTTACTGAATCTAATAAAAGTTATAAATAATGATTTTTTTTTTTTTTTAACTACATTTGTTCTAAATATTCATAAATATATTTCAATTATGTATTGATAAAAGAAATGACGTGACTTCAGCTAATAATAAATTTATTTAAAACATATTAAACGTATAAATAGGTCACGCGAACATATGAAAGATCCAATAAAGTTTAACTAATAAATTCTACAAATTTATAAAAAAAATTAGGTTTTTGTTATGTTTCAGTCAGTAACTACTATAATTTGTCTTTCATGGTCTTTTTTTTGGTTGGAGGGAGATATATGGTACACTTTGATCTTGAAGACTCAATGCGCTGCCTCTGTTGGTGCTCCGCATCTTCTTATACTAAAGCGTCCTTTCCACGGTCTGTTTCTTTAATCTGGAAATTTCATGAATGTGAAACGGTTCTAAGGAAGTCTATATAACCACCTTCTTTAGCCGTTTTGTAGCCAGACACCTCGATCTTAGCGTTAGGGCTGGCAGGTGAACTTGATGCAGCAAAAAAGAAGAGTAATTATTGGTTGTCGCCCTTACAAACTCTTTATTTTAAGTTTTCAGTTACAAATTTGAACACAGTAGCTCACAACAACAATTGTTTAACTCCAAAACACAATAATTATAAACTGCACAGGGATTACTAGTAATCCATTCAGAAATACTAATGAATTAAAACTCTCCTATTCACAAAATACATAATACATGTTGATCTATTGAAAACGTGTACACTCTTTCAATGCCCAGCAACGACTGACTGTAAAACCTCTACACTTAAGCCAAGAGCTGCCTTCCGTGGCGCGGCATCTTCAAACAAGATACAACAACAACTGCACGTCAACGACACCCCGAAGAATTAGCTTGTCCACTTCCCTCCCTGAAAGGATAACATCGCAATGTTTTGGCAATGTTAAGTTGTTGCCATCTCCTCACAGCATCTGTACCTGCAATCTAGGCCCAGCTAAGTGTCCACTGAATATAAGTAAAAATCCTGCGAGGAAACCCTTAGAATATTCACTCTACTCAGACTGAGGAATGTTATAGAGTTTTTCCTGTCATAGCTGGCCATGAAAGAGTTCTTCCGAAAATTAGTGCTCTTTTAGTTTCCTCCTCCATTCTAAACTCTCTTTAGACATACTGGGAGGGAAGTGGACAAGCCAATTCTTCGGGGTGGTGTTGACGTCCCAGTGGACGCACGCATTGCACTTACACAGCACGAACACTTAACGCAATACACATAGGATCCTGCTGAGGTAGCTTGATGTATCACACTTCCTGGGTTTAGCGCACCAATAGACCATAACACATACACACCATCACCATCACACATAGAAACACTCAAATTTACATATGTACATTTAAGAAACGACACCATTCTCTGTACAGACAGCACCTAAGGAAGGTGTTGCAATGTTGGAGCCTCACTAAATTAACATTTCTTTGCAATGTTCGTCTCTGGGGAGGGACCAAACCCTACGCTATCCATAACCCCACTAGACCCATTTAGCTAGCTTTTGCGTTAACGGTACATTTAATATATAATATGTTTATGACCGGAAAAACGGAAAACGGAAAATAAAATTGTTGAATCCATTATTTTGAAGCTAGTGTGCAAAGACAAAAGAAACAAAAAAAAAAGAAGAGAATATGGTAATTCAACTTTCTCATGAGAGAGCAGGCTTAATAAAATCTTTTATAACTTTGTGAACGGCGGAAAGAAATTAATGTAATGAAGATTTACAACTTTTACTTAAAACTGGAAAACTGGAAAAGGGAAAGAAAGAATTGTCAACAGCAGATGGACAAAGAAAGAAGAGAGAGAAAACTAAATTTATACTTTAATTTTCTCTCTCCCTCTTCTCTCTCTCTGGCGCCCATCTTGTTTTTAAGATTTTATAGTTTGACGACTTTACTGAATTGAATTTACAAATTATTTTATTATATTTATATTATATACAGTTAGAAAATTATAAAGAAAAAAACAGAGAAAGAGTGAGTGTCTGAGAGAGAGAGAATCAATAATAGTGGAATAAATTGAACATATGTTTTCACAGCTGGTTAGTCACATTTCATTCCCAGCTGATTCAATTTATAAGAATTATTTTATTTGAAATAGGGAGTTTATTTCTTTGAAAATAATTTAACAAATCTTATTCTATTTGACTGGGATTATATACTGCCCCCCACTTGACGATTTTTTTTATAAATAAAAATCATAATTTTGTCAATAATGCTATCTAGAATCGTCCGGAAGTTTGGCAAATATCATAGCCTAAACCAGGCAGGGTATCCAATCTGTGGCCGGCGGGCCGTAGCTGACCAGAACGGCTTCAAATTAATAAAAATAAATAATTTATTAATGCTTCTTAATACTATAGATAGATTTGAGGAACCTTCTTGTTTCCAAGGAGTGAGTGGAAATATTTCGGCTTGACGGTTGGTTTCATTTACGTTTTCAACAATGGGAAACATGCTCTTCAGTGTAAAGTTGTGTAGATGTTCCCCTTGCCAATTTTCAAATAGCTGATATCTGCAATCTGGCATTTAATTTAAAGACTGGACTTAATAAATCCTATCTTAGCAGAGATTAATATATCTTCGCGTCGCAATCCTGCCTTATTCATGCCTTCGCTTTTTGGCGACATAACAAGTGATCGGTTGTAATCAGCTGTAAACATTTGGAGAGGGGTCTCTAGTATTCATAGTTAATATAACAAATCCTCGTTATCGTAATTCTTGCTAGAACCTAACTAGATTATCTAGTTTGCACATATTCTGTATTTTTTAGTTATCCTAGTTGCAAAAATATATACATACAAACTCATACTGAGCGATGATTCAGAGGATTGTTTACTATAATTAATGCAAATCTAATTGAGAAAGTTCGTTCAGAATTGGAATTTTCATAAAGACATTTATTGGCCTTACAGATTACATCATTAAATTAAATATAGGTGATGGGCATTAAATTTGCTGGTTATTTTGGGGGTGCATAATGTCTACTTGAATGTGACTACACTGCAATTATCTTGGCTGGGAAGAAAGTGTGTTGAAGTATACGAGTTTAGAAAGAGTTATTGTTTACCACACTGCTTCCATTATTGCTCCACCATCTTTCGACTCAATTGAAATATACGGTATAATTAACAATCTGAGAACTAATCAATAAAGTATTCCTGAGAGAATGATAAGTATCCAGAATTAAAAGCAGAGTGCACTAAAACATATTTTATTCAGTTTCTTACATTAAATTATACAATAACTATAAATTAACTTGTTACTCTAATCCATCTCAACATCTTGTAAAATATTTATGTAAACGTTTACATTATATTACATACATGTTGTGAAAAGTTTTCACACCAGACAAATTTACTATTATAATCACATGAAGTTTTGGAAAACTATCGCCAGAGTGAAGGATTGATATATTACACTGTATTATGACATACATAATATGCTGAACTTTGTAAATTTAATTTAAAGATTCTAAACAAAATATTTTAACTTATCATATATGCATAAGTATGCTAACAAAAAGCTCCCCCAAGTTATTTAAAAAGTTTCAGAATTTGTGATTTTCCAAATTATTGGTGAATGCTGATACAATCTGGGGAAAAGAACCTTGTAAACTTTTAAAGAAAACCGTATACTCGTAAATACTTAATCATAAATATGGCGTACTATATATATATAATACTTTGCAACAAATCTTAATATTTTGTTTACTTTTGCACTTCAAATTACATTAAAAAAATCTGGTATGAGACAGTGATATGAGTTTCTTTCTCTAATTGCAGTCTGCAAAGTTACAAAAGACAAATTTCCTTCAAATTTATAATTAGTTACTAAATGCTCGCTTGTCTTCAATTTATTATATCGATTGTACACTAATATGACGGTTTTTTTTTTTGAGGAAACCGTACACCCCCTCAACTTCTTTAAATGAACTTTCTCGGGGGAAAAAAATCCCAATGTACCAGAAATATTTTCCGTGATAGCCTGATTCCGTCATAACCTGCTTTATTTTTTGGTCATCATATGTTATCACTAAATTGTTAAACATTTAATATAATCATCATGAAAGATCATAGGTGTACCAGGAGGGCAGAATGTCAGATAAACTGGTTGAAATAGACCTTTTTATGACCCCAACTTTTCTGTAACATACGGCAGTAACAAAATCAGTTTTGTACGACGGCTGCATCTTTATACATGGATGCCATTGACTAAACTGAAAGATCTACACAAAAATTTCACGGCAGATTTGGGGCTTTAACAGTTTATGGTAGATCTGTTGGCCGGATAATATCCGAACTGGCAAATGATGAAGTGACAATGTAAAATGTCTTCTGTCATTGCTAAGATATTGAATTCTCCTGCGTCACTTACAGGCCCTGCTGTAGCACCTTACTGGGTGGGTTTGGGGGTCTCTTGACCAATGGTTAATATCACTTAGCCGTAGGAGGAATTCCCAACAGATCACCGAGATCGTGCCGAGTGTATACATTTTGAAATCCTCCCCATCCCTCTTATTCTATTCTACAGTCATGCTTCCCCCGCTATCTGTGCCCAACTGTAATGCGCTCAAACACTCACCACTAACATTAGACAAATTATTAACTTTTCGGATACAAACTAAACTATAATTACATTAGACTAAATTACACAAAGATCACACTTTAAATAGATACAGTAAACATGTACAGATATATATATATAAGCAGATAATGGACCACAGAGAAGAAAAGCCCCCGAGGGTCAACGAGAGGGAAATTTAGTTTTGTACAATACTCAAACAAAGTTAACATCCATTTCTATTGGATGTTGGTTGTTCTGGCCGGCGTCAATTCTCACTAACTTTCCCACTCGCTGACCTCTACTTTCTTCAAAATAAACAATAAATATTAATGTTAAATTAAAATCAAAATAAACAAAAATTTTATTAATGAACTAACGTTCAGTAAACAAAATTAACTAAACTTAAAACCAGACATTTAATCATACAATTACCTTGATTTGACATTTTCTGGAGAAACTTGAAACAAGACGGCTGCTGGAAAAGTTCAATGACGTTCAGTTATCTCGCTAAAGTGACGTTTCAGTATAATGAATGAACCAAATATATAAATTTTCCGATTTTCCTAACTATTTGTCTGGGGGTAAGCCAGACGCTCGATGCGAAAATAGACGTTCTGAACTGAAGATTAATGACGAGTACAAGTAAGAAAAATTTTGCCGTGGAGCACTTAAGAAACCTTCTAAGTACTGGAGAGGCGCGATAACTGAACTTGAAGAAGTTCCCAGGTCGAAATTTTGCGAGAAAGTGAAGCAATTTTATAAAGGGATAGAGAATATCTAAAGGGTGTGGAAAAGTAAGAAGGGGCAAAATCCCGCGTCATAAAAGACGCTAACAAATTCACTACAAAAAGAAGATGAATAGGAAAATGCGGGGAAGCGTGAGTACCAAGCAGGCGATGTTTGAAAAAAGGAAATAATGTTTTGAAATTGGCAAGGGATTTAAAATACAAACTCTGTAAACAGAGTTATAAAAATAGATATATAAATAAGCAGAATGAGGGCTTAAGCCTCAAAGGCAGAACACAATTGAAGGCTAAAAAATCATTTCACGAAAGTATTGTTGAGATGATATTATTTCAGTACTGAAGAATTGTACATAAGAGACTACTCGGGTCGGGATGACTGCAATCATTAAAACTAAAAAAAAAGTTAATGACATAATTATTCTACTCGTAGATCATGATCTGCTTCAACTGGCCAGAATTCTATATGATTACGAATGAATGTTAAATGAATGAAGAGTTTACATGAACTACCCCAGGACTTGCACTTTATGGTTGATAAACATGTGATAGTGCCAGCTGGTACTAAATAGTACCAATAGACAGTGTGAACTATAATAATTAGTACCTTAAAGCTACATAAATTAAGATTTTTTTTTATAAATTTTACATATATTTTGTTTGATAGTTTTTCAAGCAACAGAATTTTAGAGAAGATATGGTCTACATTAGCGAGGCTTTATTGTATACAAAATATTTTTAAGCTATAAAACAAAATAGAAGTGCAGCTTAGTTAATGTAGCCATGAATACTGTACCATGGTTCTGTGAAAATCGAAGACAGAATATCATGCTCACTTACAGTGGTAAGCCCCTCCCACATCCCTGGACCACGGCTTCACATACCTGTAACAATAAAACAAGGAAACAATTAAAATAGGCACATATTATTAAAAGTGGAAAAATGTAATTTAGCAATTAAAATATGTACTTTGAATTTCCCTGAATGTTATATAGCAGCGGGGGGGGGGGCAATCAGTTTATTACAAACAGGAATTTAGAAAATTAATTATTATCTTTTGAAAATCGACTTTTACTTTCTCTTATTGCTAAGAAAATAAGGTGCACAAAAAGACCGTGTGAGTTGTTAACTGCAAATACCGGAAGTTCGATTGTATTGAAAATTTTCCGTGAATTTCTCCAGAAATGTCACCAATGATTCTCTTTAAGCTCTGCAAGGGGGCTCTTGGAGAGCTGCAATGTTTTCCACTTCCGTAGTACAATTATTGCCCTGCTAACTATATAACATTAAGGTACAGCAGACACTTTACTATAATTCCAAATTTGAAGAAAATCTATTAACTGAAAGTGGAACTTTACCGAATCAATGGGCACCTGATTTTTTTAGAATTTTTCTCAAAAACAGCTCCAAAGATATTCTCTAAATTTGAAATACTAACTGCACGCTCTATGTACCCATCCTCCTTTTATTCGTAACATTTTTTGCAACCTTGGCAGATTTTCTAAAAATTGAGTTTTTCCTGAAAATACATGGTTTGTGGTCCCCTGAACGAAAAAAATGATTTTAGCGAATGGTTCGTATATGTATACATATGTGTGTGTGTGTGTGTGTGTGGGTCTGGGTTAACACAATATCTCAAATACGAAAAGTTGCAGGAAGTTCAAATTTTTGGAAAAATCCATCAACCGGAAATGCTTCTATACAGAATTTTTTTTTTTTGTTAGTTTTTTCGAATTTGCTCTAAAAAGGTTACAAAGAATTTCTTTAAATTTAGGATGCTTACTGCTTAGAAACTATCATTTTTATTTGATCTTTCTGAAAAAATTAATTTTAAATGTGGTATTAAAGGGTCCGTCAGTTAGTTGAAATTTTCACAAGCTTTGTTGGTATTGAAATATAGCGCTCCGTATAAGTATACTATATATGTCGCTCAGGTGTACAAGTAAAGTTGCCACCACCACTTTTATGGCCAGCCTGACTAAATGTAACGTTGCAACATTAAAGAAAATGTCTTGATTAAATTGTTTTAATTGGAGTAAGAGAAAGTCGAGTGTGAATTTCACACCAGATTTTTTGACTTTCCCTTACTCCTAGTAAGAGGAAGTATTGTAATCGTGTCAAATTTTCGATATCGAGTTTTCATCGGAAATATCTGTTTTGAGGTCCCCTGAGTCCAAAAAAGTGTTTTTAGCAAATGGTCTGTGTGTGTGTGTGTGTGTGTCTGTGTGTGTGTGTGTTGTGTATGTATGTATGTGAACAGCATAGCTCAAAAAAGAAAAATCTTGGAAAGTTCAAACTTGATATACCGTTTAGTTATCACCATGGGATCCGATAGTGGGTCATCTATCAAACTTCCTCAACCGGAAGTATCACTTTACTAGGATGTTTTTCACTTTTTCGCGATTTTCTCAAAAATGTCTCTGACGATTTTCCTGAAACTTCGTATATAAACTAAACATACAAAGATCTACAACTTTTATTTAAAACATTTGTCTGGGAAAATTCATTTAAGGGCACTTTTGGAGGAGAGGTGGAGTTATGTTTTTCTCTAAAGTGCTATCATAGTTGACTATACAATTCTATCATCCAAACAAAATAATTAGATGAAGGTTAGATGAATTAGAAATAAATAGATGGCAAAAATTCCGAGTTTCAAGAAAATTAGTAAACCGGAAGTGCGCATTTACTGGCAGTTTTTTCAGTTTTCGACGAATTTCATTAAATTTGGTACACAAACTATAAAATTTATCCATTATAATTTTGACAACTGGAGTGAGAGAAAGTTGTGTGAGTGTTTCACACCAGATTTTTTTGGTTTTCAGTTTTCCCCCATTTTCTCAAAAATAGCTTCAAGATTCGTGCACTATGTACCCATCTAAATGCCTATTAGTTTTATTTCAAACACTTTCTTAGGATTTTTTTTTGTTTTTTTTCTAGGTTCAATGGAAACTAAACGTAACTATTTTAAATATTGCAAGCATAAAATAAATAATAATAATTGTGGAAAAGCATTCGAAATCTAGAGCTCCACGCCCTACCTTGCTAGGCAATGTGAAGATTAGTATGTACTATCCCAGCTCGAGTGGGGCACAGATCGTGAAAGAATACATACAGTTGGGGTCCATGGAAGAACCACGGCAATTGATATATAAATGGAACTTGAAATTACAGTAATTGAAAGTCGTGTGAGTGCTTCACAATACCAGATTCTTTCTTTGTCTTACTCAGGGGACTTGAGTTCACGTATTTCGGGTAAAAAAAACAAATCAATGTTGAAAATCTGACATAACAGCAATAAGAGCAAATATTAAAATAGAAAAATGTTCATTATTTTGTTTATTCACATTATAAATTAATATTTACAGCTAATATAAAAGAAATGAAAGATATGGCCTTTTGACCTTTTGACATATAAAGTTCATCATTTGGTTACAGTTTTGTGTGTGTGTG
Source organism: Triatoma infestans (assembly GCA_011037195.1). NCBI lineage: Eukaryota > Metazoa > Arthropoda > Insecta > Hemiptera > Reduviidae > Triatoma > Triatoma infestans. The sequence continues at coordinate 51,617 of JAAEAF010002472.1, read as the reverse complement.
TGTACGTATTTACGGCGAATTTAACTGTATTCAATAGTAGGTTTTAGTTAAACATACAGCGATAAAATTGCAAATATTCGTTTATATAATTCATTTATAATTTCTTTTTGTTTTCTATAATAAGGAAATGTTGTTATTGGTATATTGTTATTTTAATTTAACATGTATCAAATCCGACTTCACCATTGATTATTAGCTGGAATGCTATGCAACATGACTGTTACGGTCTGAAACACCATGACCCTCAATATGATTATTATGGTCTGGAACACCATGACCCTCAATATGACAACTGTGATGGATGCCAGAAATATAAAAATATATTTAATTTGAAATAATCAAAATTATGAAGAAAATGTGACATTCGCTTGCAAAAGGGACTATTCAGATAGAAGACCGCCATTGTCTTTTAGAGTTCATAGAACCTTGTTTATGAATTGTAGCATTGTCTACCCCTTCTTCTCACAGGGGAAGATTGAACTAACAATTAGAAGGCATTCTTACAAGACAGTCTGAATCACCAGTTAACATTAGTGCCAGTTTAATTTAAATAAATCTAGCAGCTTCAGTATACTTATAAGCATGTTATTGTATATTGTAAAGATTAAATTCTTTTAGAGAATGATATAATTATTTCAAAACAGTGGTGCTCTCTTGATTATTACTAATACTTCTCTCTTAAACATATATACTCACAAGCCCTTTACAAAACCGCTCAAGCCACTACCGCTCACTACAAACTACAACATCACACCATCGCCAATAACATTTCACAACTTTTTACAACATACTGTGTAACTTGTAGTGAACAAGTGTAAAATGGACAGAGCTTTTTAAACTTTTTTTCATAAAGTTTTTTAAATTCTCTTTAGTAAAATTTTAACGTTCATCATAAATATAATAAAATTCATAATGATTCAGTTATAATTCATGTTTAGAAATGAAGTTGGTATTGTAATGATATGGTGAGATGATGTGTATGTGGTATCTGGTTGTGTAGCACGGGCGGATTTGTATGAAGGGCTTGTAAGTATGTAGTTTAAAAGAGAATGAAGTGTTAGCAATAATAAAGAAGTCACACTGTTTTTCAAAAGATATATTCTCTAAGAGAAATTAAGTTACTTTAGATTATCACAACAATATGCTTATAAATTAATTGGAATAAACTCTTAAAAATTTGATACTGGCTCTGATGTTTTCAACTTGGTAGCTAGAACGAGTCTGTCTTAAAATATCGCTTCTCTTTGTCCGCTTAGTGCCTCCCTTGTGAGGGGAAGGGGATAGAACAAAGTCATAAGGTTCTTGGACATTCTAGTAACTGTACTTGTATTACCTGGCTGGTCCTTTTGCAAGAGTATGTTACATATTTTGATAATTTAGATTTATTTAAAAATTAATATTATTTCAAGTTTCTTGCATCCATCACATTATCTACATTGGTGGCAGCGGTGGGATATTTTCAACCAGAATCCACAGATTTACAAGTACGTAAAAATTTCAATTTCATAATTAAACAAATTATCCATCAGATAATTTGATTCCATTTTCAATTATTTTCTCAGCGGAAATATCTTAAATATTTCCCATAATTGAATTTTTATTGAATTTCATTTTTAAATTTTTGTATTTGCACCATCCCTTGTGAATTTTGTATTTCCAAAATGTATAAAATTAACGGACAAAACATGAAAATCGACGCTGCTGTAGAATATTTACTTGCTCAGCAGCAATTAGCAAATCCTCCAATTAATAATTAACCTAGTCCCTTAAGAAATTTACAATTAATTAATAATCTTAACCCAGCCTTCAAACCATACAGGTATTCTAATTCAGAAAGCCAGAACACTTCAGGAATTGCTCTCTTAGTATCAGTGCCAGTTATAAGTTAAAGCATAAGAGTTTAGCATCTAATCTAGATTAATTAATTGATTTATACTTAATCGCTGTGATATTATAAAGCTATTTAAATTCAGTTAGAAAATATATTTATTTTATAATCAGTGGTGCTTTCTTGATTATATTCTTATATTCTATCTCAAACAAACATACAAGCCCTTTTCGCTAAAACGCTCAAGCCACAAGCTACTACACACATCTACACCACAACATAGAGCAATTCCAAAGAAGAGAGTCTAAGAGTAGCTTTAAAAAGAGTAAAGAGTACATAGTCTAAACTCAGCCCTCAAACAGAACACTACTTCAGGAATCGCTCTCTAAATATCTGTGCCAGTTTCACAATAAATTAAATAAGTTTATAATACCAAATAAGTTGTTATTATTATTTTAACAGAATATAATTATTGTTAACAGTGGTGACTTCTTTATTATTGCTAACCCTTCTTCTCTTTTAAACTACATATTTACAAGCCCTTCATACAAATCCGCTCGTGCTACACAACCAGCTACCCACATATACATCATCTCAGCAATACATTACAATATGATGAACACATTGATGAACACACGAACTAACATTTGATTTATATTTATTTCAACGATTTACTGAGTAAGTAAAGAAGAACAGAGTGACCGAGCGAACGGTGATGATATTAGTAGCGTAATGAATGTAGATAGGATGGAGTGGAGTACATGATAGGTATGTAGTGCCAAAGAATGTAGAAATGAATATAAGAACAAAGAAATGAATGTAAAATGGTGTAGCGTTGGCTGTTGTCAGTTGCCTGAAGAACGATGTGGCTCGAGTTTTGGTGAACCTTACTAGATTGAAACTTATTCACTCCACAAAGCATTGTACTCAATAGAGTGTCCATTACCAGTCGCACCGAACGCCACCATCATCTGGCTTCTGAACGTTTAAGCCCTCAGATGGCCGTTTTTTTGATCAATTTTTCCACCGATAGAGATAGCTTCTAGGTGGGAGAATCGCTTTATACGTTCAAGCTCATTCGTCAATAAATTGTAGTGGGCATGATTGGGAATGTAATGCGTGGTGGCTCAGTGGAATGTAATACTCAGTGGTGGCGCCTAGATGCGGTTGGTGATGCAACTATTGAGTCTAGCTTTTGTGTGATGATTTGATGGTGATTGGTTCAAAACAGTTGATGCGGGCCATCTGAAGAATGAAAAGGTCTACTTAGAATTCTTGCTTGTTCTAACGGTGGATTAGCTAGAATGGCTAGAGCTTAGCGAACGTTTTCAAAGTTGGCACTTATTTCAGGCTTTTTATCCCAGTTTTTCCTAACTTTTGGTAGTGAAAGCTAGAGACAGCTTCTAGTGGGTTAGTTTGGCTGCTAAGCAGAGTATTCTTGGATGCGGCTGGTAATGGACACCATATTGAGTCCAGTGTTTTGTGGCGAATGTTTCTCAATAAGGGCTGCCTTTAATTCCTGTTTTAAACCTTGTTTTCATTTTTATTTTATTAGATTTAAAGGAAATGTACTAAACTAAGGAAATCTAGTGCGACAAACTCATACGACTTTCCCATTACTAGAAAGTTCTAAGTGAAAATCTTTTTTCAGTTTTGGATTCTTTATTAAATATTTAGGTAGAGGCTCTTGTTTACATTTAAACTTTGGTGGTGGGGCAGTCCATAGATTTTATTAGTAGTTCTTAAGACTTAGGAGCTCTTGAATATGACAACTATGTAGATCACCAGTCAATATCTATCGATCAAAAACGAAATTTTTTTTTTTTAATTTAAGGCGCGTCAACATCTAAGGTCATTGGCGCCCGGTGCCTTCTCAGTGAGCTGTGCCCTTAGAAAAATCTAAGGGTAGCACAGCAAGACTCGAACCCGGGTCCTCCGCGTGAGAGTCCATTACGCTAATCACTTAGCTATTCTATTCCCTACAATGAAACTTAAAATGGCATTTTAGTATTAAGTCGAATGTGAGAGAAACCAAGGCAGGGCCCCCAAAACAGGAAAATCAATTTTTCCGTTAGAAATATTTCAAATAAAAAAGGCAGGATGTGAGTAGTTAGTTTTTTATTTTAAAGAAAATCTTAGAGATGTTTTCAAAAAAATTCTCAAAAAAACAAACATCCAGTCGGTGAAGTTACTGTTGAAGAATTTTGATCGAAATGTTCGTGCCGATGGTAAACAAACAGGATGTCAAGTTTGAGCTTTTAACGATTTATGTCGTTTTTGGGATATTTTGGACATATACACACTTTTACATTTCTTTCATATTCACCGGTCCAGTTCCAACCATTGAACAGAAAATTCACACGGCATTTCTAATCTACCATCTCGCCATCTCCCATATAACCCTTTCCGCATAGATATCCAACTCTTCTACATCCTTTTGTTCCTTGAACATCATCCACTTCGCATCGAAGAAAGATTCATTTAAGAAAGGTTTTGGCGGACGGATGGGGTAGTTTTCCTCTAAAGTGATATTTCAGTTTACTATATCATTTTTATCATCTTATAATATTGATTACAATGAAATCAAAATGTTTGAAGAAAAGGTTCACCGGAAGTGCCACTTTGGTGAACAGTTCTTTTCGACTTTCTCCATAAAGACACCAAGTTGTTTCATTAAACTTGCTATACTAACCACACATGCACAGACCTGTCACTTTTTACTTTAAGTAAGAAGGTTTTTATGGGGGAAAGGGGTTTTCCACTAAGGTGCCATTTCAATTTATTATGCGACACATAGTATCCATATAATATTAATTAGAAGTGAATGTACTGTCTAAATTGTGAATTTGAAGAAAATCAGTTGACCGGAAGTACGATGTTATTAAACATGATGGAGTTAGTGAGTTGGAGAGTAAGTTTTCTGCAATTTTTTCCATATTACTAAGGGGTTTCATTAAACCTTGGGATACCATTCTCCATATACACCAAGACCTCTATCACTTTTCTTTGAATGTTTTTCCAGAGAAAAATGATTTTTTTTCGAGAGAGAGGTTCTGGCGAGGCTGGAATGTCATGCTGCCTAAAAAATGTTGAAGTCCACTAAACATTTTGAAAAAATTAAAAGTTTGAAGAATGTTCCTTGATAACTGTAGTTACCAATTACAGTTCAATGAAATTCAATAAGAGAAAGTAGTTTGAGTATTTCAATTTTTTCGCTTCATAATGTTACGGTAGCATCGGCAATATTGTGAACTGTACGTGTAGCGTCGGCAATATTGTGAACTGTACGTTAAAATAATGAAATAACTGTATTAGTGGCCGTAAGATAAGTTCGGCCACTGGAAATTTAAAAAAGAAGCAAAAGATAATATTAACTTCTTTGGGGGGGGGGCGCAAGTTAAAAAAGAAAAAACTATGGAAAGAATGGAGATAAAAAGAGAACAATACACACAGACCGTACACACATACATACACACACACACACACACATATATATATATATACGAACATGCAAAAAGTTGGCAAAAGAACTATAATGGTCTATATCTGTTTGTGCGCTCCATTAATCTGGAGTATTGCAGACTTACAGACAAATAAAACCTCCTACTTTTCTTGGACAATAAAAAAAAAAAAGGGAAAAGGAAATAAAAAATGTTGAATGCCTTAATTTTCTTCTTTTTTTCTTTCTTTCTGAAATCACTGTGGAAATATGATTTTCAAATATCTGGTGTGGAACATTCACATAACTATCTCTCTTACCCCTACAATTATAATTACATAAAATAATAAATTGTCTTTAAATTTCGCTTATTTGTTCCTCAACGATAAATATAGAGTGGGGGGGGGGTACCAACCTACTAAACCCAAGCAGGTAGGGGAGTGAAGATTACGCCAATAACATAGAACCAAACCATACCACACAAATGTTGAGCGGACATGGAAAATGTAAGGTATATTTATGTCGTGTTAATATAACAGAAGATTCTTCTAGCCCCTGCGATCGAGTGACTAACTGTTCAGATCTGGGATGATTTGCTATTTGTCTGCCCACTGTTAGAAGAGAAAGATTTGATCTGATAAAAGAGATGAACATCAACAACGGAATCTGGCCAACAGCTCACTCTACAATAATCAAACAATCAACTATACAGTTTTGTAAAATTTGTTAATAAAATATCAATATTGATATTTTATTAGTTTAATAAATAATGATAACGCTACAATTAATTCAGATTCTACATTATATATTAAATAATTTAATTCTGATTATAATATTAGTAAAATTAATTCACTCCAAATGTATCATAAGAAATAATTGTTTTAAAATTGTGATTGTTTTTAGCTCTAGAAATACGTGCAAGTAGAATAAACTTCCTCAGTTTAGGGTTACTACGTTGAGAAAGGAAAAAAACTAAATCCATATTCTACACACCACAGATTCCGCAAAACAATGTAAAATAATTGTTATTTTGTTTCACATTATAGCGATAGATTTATAAATGGGCAGTTAACATCTCAAGTTTAAAGAAATCGTTGTAGTCATATTCAGAAATCTCCAAAAAAAACCTCAAAAATCTGTTTTGTAAAGTTGCAATTTCAGGATTTTCTGCAAATTTGGAATTCCACCAATATTCTAAGTGCATATTATTATTATTATTATTATACAAGTAGAAAAAAAACCATACATTGAATTAAAGTTGTACTTTAGAGGAAATCATTACATTATTTTTTTCCCAAAACCCAACAAAATTCCTAAACCGGAAGTACCTACCACTTTATTGAATGGATTTTTCAGTTTTTTGCGATTTTCTCCGAAAACGTCTCCAACGATTTTCTTTAAACTTGGGATATCAACTGCACGTACAAAGAGCTACAACTTTTTAATTTGAAACATTTCACTCGGAATAATCATTTAAGGTGGCTTTTGGGAGAAGGACGACGTTATGTTTTCCTCTAAAATGCTATTTTAATTAATTCTATCATCTAAATAATATATACAATTAGAAATGTGGTTGAAATTATTAGTTAGAAGAGAATTTGTCACTTCAAATCTCAGTAAACTGGAGTAAGAGAAAGCCATATGAGTGTTTCAGACATCTTTTTTTTTTCATTTTATTTAATTTCAGAAGACAAATAACGAGATTTATATATTTTTCATCTTTTTCAATTGTTTGGTTAATTATTTTCCAGCATTTATTTATTCTTCTTGTCAGCTGACGTCATCCATCTCATTTTTATTTCTCTCTCGGATCTTCTTCTCACAGTTTAATTAATAAAAAGAAAAAAATTATAAACAAAACGGAAAAATATAATTTTTAAATGTCATCATTTTATTTTAATTCTAATTAACAAAATATTAATTATAAAATAAGATTCAATAACCAAATAATATCAAACTGCGTAGAATGTTTTTTTTTTTTTTTTTTTTTTGAGGCGAGGAGCACAAAATAAAACAATTAAATATAATATTTCAATTTTTAAACCGGCTAATTATTCATATTTAATTATTCATTCTAACCCCTCCCTCAAGAACAACTAACCCAGCTGATTATTTATTTATTTATTTTCTGCAAAATTCGGTGCGGTAACAGTTTTCCATGGTTACTATAATTGGTGTTTTAAATTGTTTAATATAGCTTGGAATATAGACGAAAGACCGCTGTGAATATCAAAGTTTGCGTTCAAAGTCAATCTCCTGCCAAAATTAGCTACTATACATTGTTTTCGATATAATTTAATAAAATAAAATTAATAAAAGAAAAAAACCGTTTGCTGTTATTGCAATTGCTAACAGTTCGAAATGAAAAATTTTTATCGACATTTTTAGCATTTATTGAATATCTAGATGCATTATACAGCTGGGAAAATTACACTGTAATGAATGGCACTTAAGAGGAAACGGGACGTACAACTTCCGCTAGCAAGACCATCTCGACTTCCTCAGAAAACAGCCTCTCTGGACTAGCAACGCCGAGGTTCCGGGTACGAATAGCAGTGCTGCCCTTAGATTTTCTCTCCCTAGGAGCCTCAACAGCTCAATGCCAGACCATGGACAGTGCACTGAAAAGGCTCCCGGGACCCAGTAGATCTTTCAGGTCGTAGTGCAATATTCCCTATAACAATCAATCTATTCAATGCATGTATAATGCAAAAATTATCATTTAGTTGGTGTAAATTAGGTGTGATCTCTTGAGTACAGAAGTCCATTACCTTGTATAATACACTCTGGTAGTGGGGGAATTTGATATATCCTAGGCAAGCTACAAGGCTAAGGTAGAAGAAATTTCAAAGCTGTATATAGCCATACTCGTTTATCAAGAAGTTGATTTAGCCAGGGTAGGTACAATTTTGGTAGAATTGCCCAGAAAGTCTTATTTACTTAGGTGAATTTATTTATCGTTGAAACTAAAGTATTCCTTGATATAAAGAGGGAATTTATTATATAGACTTTTAGCCGGAAGGGTGAACACACAGTCCCCTTTTTACAATAACCTTCTTGGTTATTTGCAAGATAACAGTGATACAGCTCTTAAAAGTGGACAGGCCCAGACGGGCTCCTTTTTTCCCAGACCAGTTCTAATGCTGGGAACATGTAGTTGCTTGTTACCTCACTGATTTATCTCTTTGTGTTGTGCTTTTATGTTTATGCCTGAGTTTACTTTGAACTTGGTAAACTTAGTACATAAAAAATCTAGTGTGAAACACTCACTAGACGTTTTCTTACTCTAATTTGCGATAGATACATAGCCTGTAGTTTTTCGAACTAATCTTTCAATATGTGGTCTGCGTCACACACATTAAAAAAATGAAGGGCAATATAATGAATAGCTACAACTCCAGGTCAAAGAAAAGTTTTTTTAACTAAATATTATGAATTCCTTTGAGAAATTTTTATGGGTGTTCAACATCAGTTTTATTTTGTCCCGCTAGTACAAACGGCTAAATACAAAATGCCATTTTTTATTTTTCTACACCGCCATTTTTTATTTTGCGGTACATACTGGTGGGACAAAAGAAAATTGATGAAATATATAACGCTTCTACTTTCTATAATGTATTTGTTTAATTGCATTAATAATTAGTTTGATTCCTTTTTTTTTATGTTGTTGCGAGAAACAAGATTTTGATTGAATTAGCTCATGCGCAGATTTCCGTCATTATAATAGATACTCTTTCGATAGTGTATAAACTGCATTTGGTCTGTGCAAGTCTGCGTTATCACACTGTTTTGACAAAACATCCTGATGATTGGCGAACATCCGAAACCGGTCGATGACCACAAAAAGAAGCAGGCTATCACAAAAAATATCTCTGATGCTTTCTAGCAGAGCGGAACCAAGAACAAACAACTCTTTCAATATTTTGTGGCCTGGGTTACATATATTGAAATAAACTAAACACTATGTTCAGGCACTAGATGCTAATTTAACAGAAAAAGTTATTGCATTAAATTTAATAAAATTATGTAAGTAATGAAAGTCATACAAGTTTGAAAAGAAGGGCGTTTCTATAATATAGAATGGTTTAAATTTTCAAATATTAATTGTTTTATCAATGAATGACTCAACAAATGATAGATGTTAATAGCAAGATAACTTATAGTACTTGTAACTGTTTCAACAGCTTTGGGCATTATCGTACTATTGTTTGAAATATGTTGTAATTAATACATTTTTTGCTAGACACCCGAAATTAGTTAATGAAATAAAGTTTTAAAAAATCTGTTCTATAGCTCATTAAGTGGAACTTCCAGTTGTGTAATTTTGGCAAGTAAAACCCTGTCAGATTCCCTTGTGATATCGAAACGGAACTTCAAGTTTGAACTTCTGTAATTTTTCGTTTTTGAATTGTGCCGTTCATACACTCACAGACCTTTTTTTAAAACCCACTTTTCGAACTCAGGGGACCTGAAAACGTGTATTTTAAAGCAGTAGGAGAAACAAAAAATAAAAGTAGTTTTAAATGAGGAGAAACAACAAAAGTGATAGATCTCCGTATTCATAGTTAGTATGCCAAAAAAAAAAAAAAAAAAACGTTGTTTTTATGGAGAAAATTGCAGAAAGCTGAAAAAACTGTTTAACTGGACAAACGCACTTCCGTTCAGCTGATTTTCTTTAAATCCCGAATTTTGTCAACATATTTAATTCTAATTAATATTATTCAGATGAAAGAATAGCACAATAAACTAAAATAAATAAATAAAAAGTAAGAACAGGAAGTAATAATAGCATTTTTGAGGAAAATATCCCTCCTCCTCCAAAAGCGACCGTAAATCAATTTTGTCGGAGAAATAATTCGAATGAAAGTTGTAGCTCTTTATATGTGCGATACTAAGATTGAAGAAAACAGGTGTAGCTGTTTTTAAGAAAATCGCTGAAAACTGAAAAAAATGTTCAGTAAAAACGCACTTCCGGTCAACCGATGTTTTTCTAACTCTGAATTTTGGCAACATATTTAATTCTACTTTATATTATTTAGATGATAGAATTGTTTAATAAACTGAAATAGTACTTTAAAGGACAACCTAACTCCACCCCACACCCAAAAGTGCCCTTAAATGCATTTTCCCGGAGAAATGTTTCAAATAAAAATTGTAGATCGTTGTTTATATAGTTGATATAACAAGTTTAATGAAAATCGTTGAAGCCGTTTCAGAGACAATTGCAAAAAAGTAAAAAAAAAAGAGGACCGGATGAGGAATTTTCTCCGGTTGAGGAATTTTGACAGATAAGTACTGTCAGATCCCATAGTGATACTGAAACGGAATATCAAGATTGAACTTTTTGCGATTTTTCGTGTTTGAGCTATGCTGCTCAAATACAACACACACACACACACACACACACACACACACACACACACACACACATATAGATTATTTGCTAAAACCACTTTTTTCAACTCGGGGGGGGGCAAGGGGTCAAAACGAATATTTCCGCTGAAAACTCGATATCGAAAATTTGTCACGATTACAATACTTCCTCTTACTAGGAGTGAGAGAAAGTAAAAATAATATATATAATCGTGTATACAAAAAGTAATAATAAAAAAGCAAATCTGGTAGCGATAAAAATAGTCAATCATCGTTATTTAGGTACAAACTCAGCTGATTCAATATCAGCAGCTTTCCTTCTGACGTGATTCAAACAAAAAGTGCTGGATGTCGTCCTTCTTATTAAGTTCGCAATTATGGCAGACGTCCTCCGGATAGAATACAAATCTTCTTCCACGCAATAAAATTCTACTAAATTTTTTACCGGCAAGTCTGATCTGTGCCACTACCCTTATCTTTTCAATATCACATACCACAGGTATTCCTCTGTTAGGCCCAACCGGCTAATTTGTCTGTAATATGTCTTATAAGAACTATTCACAACCGAGTTTATATCAGTACAGACCAAATGATTCTTGTAAGATTCTAAAATTGTCTTTTTTACTGCAGATACAGACTGGTTACTTGCATTAAGCAGTAAATAATCTTAGCCAATGGTTACTAGATAAGATTTTAAATGCTAGTACTGTGATGGATGCAAGAAATATAAAAATATATTTAATTTGAAACAATCAAAATTATGAAGAAAATGTGACATTCGCTTGCAAAAGGACTATTCAGGTAGAAGACCACTATTGTCTTTTAGAGTTCATGAACTTGATAGCATTGTCTACCCCTTCTTCTCACAGGGGAAGATCTGAACGAACAATTAGAAGACATTCCTTCAAGACAATGTGTGTAGACATTCAAGCAGTTACAATCAGTGGCAGTTTCACAATATATTAATAAGTTTATACATTCTTTGCAAATAACTTGTAGTTATTATTTTAATAGAATATATTTAATGTTAGCAGTGGTGACTACTTTCTTATTACTAATACTTCTCTCTTAAACATATATACTTAGAAGCCCTTTTACTAAACCGCTCGTGCTACACACTACTACTACAATCACACAATACACTATCACACCAATTACATTTCAATACCAATTAAATATAAGATTTATAAAAGTATTATCAAAATGGGCCAACCTGAAATAACAGATTTTGATTATTCTGCTATCCTCTGAATTCAGCAAATGCAGCCACCATCCAAACATTCGTTTAAATATTTTTAAGCGGCAATGAGTTCTTGACGTTTCCAATCTTACATAAGCATCGGGCGTTTGAATAGGGAACCTTAATAAAGCCTTAAAGAATAATAGTTGTCCACGTTCAATAACATTAAAATAAGGACATTCCCAAACTTCCGATAAATATAAAAGAACACTTTCCGCTAAGGAATCAAAAAGAGATACCTCAGCTTCCCAAGAATCCGATTGTATACTTCTTAAAATACTGAGAACGGCTGAGTTAGCAGAAGAAAATTGATTGATGAAGGATTTTGCAGCGATCCGGAAAACACCTGAGAATGAGTAACATTGTTACTCACAAAAATTTTTGATTTTTCGTAAAAGAAACCTCTAAATTTTGGCAGGCGACCTCCTTTATGGAACGGAACAACAACTGTTTTATTAATATTTACCGCAAGAGAGTTTAAGTTGCAGTACTGCTCCAATATATTTAAATTTAGTTGAGCGTCTGACCAATAGGGACTTAAAAGCACCGTGTCATCGGCATACGAAATAATGTTAAGGTCCCTATTTGCATTAAGACTAACACCCTTGGCCCCGTGTGCAACAAAGAAATGAACAATATCCGAAATGTATGGAGCGAAAAGGAGTGGCGAGAGGACCTCGCCTTGCAAAACTATGAAATGATAGTTTGCAGAAAGCAGCAATTGACGTTGCAGTGCTCCCCATTCCCAAAACACTCCAAAAAACTGACGTTGCAGTACTCCCCACTCTCAAAACACAAACTGACGTTGCATGCTCTCCACTCCCAAAACACTCCAAAAACTGACGTTGCAGTGCTCTCCACTTTCAAAACACAAACTGACGTTGCAGTGCTCTCCACTTTCAAAACACAAACTGACGTTGCAGAACTCCCCACTCCCAAAACACTCCCAAAACTGACGTTGCAGACTCCCCACTCCCAAAACACTCCAAAAATTGACGTTGCAGTGCTCTCCACTCCCACAACACAAATTGAAGTTGCAGTACTCCCCACTCCCAAAACACCACTCCAAAAACTGACGTTGCAGTGCCCTTAGATTTTCTCTCCCTAGGAGCCTCAGCAGCTCACTGCCAGACCATGGACAGTGCACTGATAAGGTTCTGGGGGCCCAGTAGATCTTTCAGGTCGCAGTGCAATATCCTCTATAACAATCAATCTATCCAATGCATGTATAATGCAAAAATTATCATTTTAGTTGGTGCAAATTAGGTATGATCTCTTGAGTACAGAAGTCCATCACTTGCATAACAGACTCTGGTAGTGGGGGAATTTGATATAACCTAGGCAAGCTAAAAGGCTAATGTAGAAGTAATTTCAAAGCAGTATATAGCCATACTCGTTTGCCATGAAGTTGATTTAGCCAGGGGAAGTACAATTTTGGTAGAATTGCCCAGAAAGTCTTATTTACTTAGGTGAATTTATTTATCGTTGAAACGAAAGTATTCCTTGATATGAAGAGGGGATTTATTATATAGACCTTTAGCCGGAAGGGTGAACACACATTCCCCTTTTTACAATAACCTTTTCAACAATTGACGTTGCAGTGCTCCCCACTCCCAAAACACAAACTGACGTTGCAGTGCTCCCCACTCCCACAACACAAATTGAAGTTGCAGTAATTGAAATTGATAGTATAGGAAGTTCAAAGAAAATCGTTGGAGCCGTTTTCGAGAAAATTGTGAAAAACTGGGGGAAAAATTCCATTCAGTAAAGTTGCACTTCCGGTTGATGGATTTTGCCGGAAATCTTTGTGTGTGATGCGGTGGTAGAGTATCTAAACGGATTAACCTCCTGCGATTTTTTCGATTTCCAGATATTTTGTTGATTTTTTTCATAGTAAGTAGATCTCAAAACAGGTATTCCAAAAATCTGACGCGATCGTAATACTTGCTCTAACTAAGAGGAAGTAATCTAAGTTCATCAGAGTCATACTGTCCGGTGGACATTTTTGTTTACCAAAAACTTTTGGCAGTAAATCTTGACAGAAAATAAAAAGAAAATTTCATAATTTCTCCTTAAAGGCGTTACTGAATTGTTTACTGAATTATTTACTGAATTATTTACTTTACAAAATTATGACGCTGTCTATGTCAAATAAAGATACGCAGAATAGGCCATAATATTCATCACCTCTTTTAGCGCCCTTCTAAACCCCCATTTAAAATAATTAATTCATTAATATTAAATACGGAACTAGGTATTAAAATTGTAATACGGTGGAAGGCCCAGTGGAGACAACCCTCCCCCGCACTCTGTTAAGGGGGAAATATTTGTAATTTAATATTATATTTAATTAAATGGGTAAGTATAAATTCCGGACATCACTCTTGCACAATACCAAGAGAGATAGATATATAACAACTCCAGTACTTCCAGGAACATGGAGCTGAAGTGGCTAGATCAAGTAAGCAAACTGAACGGCCACTAGTAATATTGTAGACACTGGATGGTACTTTAAAGGGTTAATTATGAAAGCTTGTAATAACTGCCCCTCTCCTGATGGCGGACTTTACCTAACTAAACTTTAATATAAAACTTTAACTAAACACTTTAATCAACTAATTAAAATTAAAATTTCCTAAAATAATTTCAGTTTATTTTAATTAAATTAATGAAAAATCTTCTTGAAATTAGTTTCACTTTCTCTTACTACTTCTCCTCGGTAAGAGGAAATTATTGCGATCATGTCAACTTATCGACATTGAGGTTTCACTGGCTTCCTCAAATTTTGTCATTTAGAACTATAAGAATTGCAGTGAGGTAAAAGGAGTATGAATGTTGCAAATCCAGAATTTTTTTTATTTATTTTTTCAACACAAGAAAACATTTTACTTATAAACTGCTCACTGATTTAGAAACATATATTATACAACTCAGTATAACATAACCGGATGTACGCTCGATTAGATATCCAATATATAAATACGGATAGCACACGATGTTCCGTGTGTGTGGCACGCTCATATATTTGTGGCACTATTCCACATGGATTCACACAGTTGTGACTGTGTGTATAGATGTTGTTTATATGTGTCTATAGTTAAACCACAGCGTTTCTCTTCAGTTCACCTGCTAGTGAATAATTTCATACTTAATAATTTAATGTTTTTTTATATTAAATTTATGACCATTGAAAATTTATTATAAAATTTATTATCCATAAAGGTGTTCCCACTTCGGCTATGTTTAATGAGCCGACTAATTATTAATAATATTCATTGTAGGTGATTGTAAATTTAAATAAATCGATTCTGTTTAATGACTGCTAATAGCTTAATATATTTATAATTCTAATCTTATTTAAAGGGAGTGGTTGTCCCTATCTGCTAACTCATCCCTTTGGAACTCCGCTAGGGACAGAGTGAACAACAAGTATAGCTTTGTGAAGAATTTTTCTTCGGAGCTGGGTCCTAGTACACGGCTCTGACCGGATTAAAGAACATTCCATTGCATGGTATTCGGATGGGTGGGAAACCCCTGAGAGGAGTTGGAAGAGGACAATCGGAAGATGTGTCCTGTTTAACATTGACAGCAAATATCGCAAATATCCTAAAGCCTGGCCGCCATTGAAGCACTGAACTCATTTGTAATCGGTTCAAAAATGATATGAAAATGCCTTGGCAAAATGAATGACTTCAGCGATAACAATAGAGTTTCCTAATTTGTATCCATGGCATGTTGGCGTGGAAGGTAATAGAATTGGCCGCACCCTGGAAAGGAAAAGCGTTGTACCCACCTTGGGGGCCTGAACCCTTCTGTGGAATAAACGACCAGTTTCTTCCGGAAAGAGCTCAGAAATGAAGAGAAAGTGAAGAGCCCTGGCAAACCTTCCCTGGACTGAAGGTAAAATAGGTGTGGCTTGCTGACGGGTTTCCTCACGGGGCATTGCTCACAGGGGACACCTCAAGAAGCTGGATCTAGAACACCATAGCTCCGGCAGATTCTGTGGGGAACGGAGGAGACTCTAAAACACCTCCAAAAGAACTGCGAAACTATCGTCTTGGGAAGGATGGGTAGTTATCATTTGTGGAGGAAGATATACCCTCCTTAGAAACCCTCCCAGATCCTGAGATTTCCTTAGAGACCTCAATCTGGTACGGGTGCTGCAAGGTGAGGGGTCTCATCCTGCACTATGGGATGGCACAATGGACCATCTTTGTCCTCCGTGCACCATACCAAAAAAAATTATCTAATCTAGCTTCGAGGTTTTCCTTTAGCTTCCAAATGGGTCCATTGTGCTCTCTCCCAAAAAAATTTTAGTATAACTTAAAAAAGTCAGGGCTGAAGCGGAAGTGATCTAAGTTTCCGCACCAAATTACGAACACTAGTTCGAACTGGCCATATACTCCTCTTTTGTGCGGGTACAACAAGATCCCATGCAGTAGATATTTCTTTAAGAGTCTGTGCTCAATGAGTAGAGGCAGTGTTCCTTCTTAGCTCATCTTTCGTTTTATGCTATAGAAATTTGAAGATACGTTGTACAAGTTTGTTTGGGTCCTTGAAGAATATCTTGGAGTGCTTGATTTATCAACAACCATATTTTAAACATTAGACATAACCCCCTCCCCCCGTTAACTTGCAGAAATCAGGATAGCCAGCCAGTATCTCAATTCTCAGAAGACTATGTAAGCTACAGCTACAGAACTTGGTATTTTCCATCCAATAAAAATCAGTTTTTCCGTCAAATTTTTTCTAATGAAAGTTATAGAATGTTATCTATGTAGTTAACATTACAAAGTTGACGGAAATCGTTGTTGCTGTTCCCGAGGAAATTAAAAAAAAAAAGGCAAAAACGTAAAGTCGCACTTCTAGTTAATCTTTTCAGTTAATCTACTTTAAATTTGTACCACTAATAATGCTTTTAATGAATCTTAATATCTCCTAAGAGATAAAACCGAACCTCATACGGCCTTTAACTTTTATAGAGACTAAATAACGGAATATCAAGTGCAGGTTTCCGGTGCGATTTTTCGTTTCTGAGACAGTTCGTCCATGCACAACAATACCCATACACACATATTCAAAACTATTCACTAAAAAATGTTTTCCCTACACAGAGGACTTCAAAATAAGTATTCCCTGTGAAAAATTCAAAAATTTGGATCCTAATACTTCCTCCATGGCAACTGAGAGAATGTAAAAAAAAAAAAAGAAAACAGAAATCTGTTGATCGTATGTGAATAATAAAAATGCAAATTGTATGTATATATCAAGACAGCTGGTTTATAACCTTGAATAAGGTCACTCAGTGGGCAAACAATGATGAAGTGGAGGCGATTACGAGATACCCCCTAGCAAATCAAACTGGCACTGAAGCTCCTATCCCGGCTAGTATGTTGCTCTTACGATAGAACCTTAACTCCCTCAACTCCTTTGTAGACAATAAAACACACACGCACACACATATACATGTAACCAAACAATCAATATTACACAATTTACAAACATATACATAAACACAGAGTTGTAGTATGTATTTTATTTTTAACTTTGACCGAGCGACCCCGTTAGAGATAATCGACCCAAACCTTGGTCGTTTGGCTAAGGGGATCCTTAGCGCTTCGATTTCTCTCCCATACTCTGCTCATTGTATCTTGTTATCGACCACTTGTTGCCTGTTAGATAACTTCCAAGCTTACCTTTCTGTACACAGTAACAAAGCAATAATGACAAAATAAAACTTACATATCTTATTATTTATTTTTACTTTCTCTTTACTGCTTGTAAAGAGAAAGTGTGGAGATCGTGTGAAATTTACGAAATTGAGTTTTTTCACCGGGAATTCATGTTTTGAGGCTCCCTGAGGACGAAACAAAGTTTTTAGCGAAAGGTATATATATATATATATATATATATATGTCTGTGTGTGTGTGTGTGTGTGTGACAACATATTTTAAAAAAATCGTAGAAAGCTCTCAATTTTGGTATTCCGTGTAGTTACTACTACCGCATCTGGCGTTTTCTCAAGGAAATCGCTTTTTCGAAAGTGTATATTTCCTATACGGGATTTTATAGATAACAACACGTGCGACTTTCTTGAAAAGCTCCAGCGTTTTAACCTGGAGAGAGGGATGACAATTTGTGGATACTGTAATGGAACCAATATCCCAGTATATTTGCACACAGAAAACCTAGACTCAGTAGTTGCATTAGCGACCGCATCAAGGCGCCACCACCGCCTCGCTACCAGGCACATTTCAACTACGCATTACATTCTCATGCCCATTGCAATGTATTGGCTTCAACCATCACAGCCAATCTCTCATCTAGTAGCTATCTCTAGCGGTGTATCATCTGTAAATACATTTAGTTTCCCCAACTTTACTTTAAAGAAAACGGTCACCAAACCACAATTTTGTGGGTCCCAGTTACTAACTGATCTTTAAAGAAGTACGAGTCAGTCTAGAATTCAACTCTGAAGAGTACAGAGTTACCATGAATCTTGGAAGAATCATTAGCTACTAGTTCTCTACCGTTAGAACAGGCAAGAGTACTAACTAGTCACATAACTCTTCAAGCAACTCGCAACACCATTCTACATTCACCACTCTAACAATCAACCATCATCATCCACTCTTCGCTGGGGCACACTCTCTACTCGCTGTTAGTGTCATTTCGTGTGTTCATAGATTTCACCATCAGATCTCGCTACCTTCTTACTCGTACTTTCAATATACGTTTTGGAACTGAGCACTGTTTAAGGAAAGGTCTAATAGTAAAGCACTTGTATCTTCAGAATGAATTTGGAAGCTTTGAATGGAGAAGAACAAGAAGGAGATAATGAAATTGTGACCTAACAAACTCTGAAATAATGTAGTAAGATATAGACGTTTTATCAAGACTAGAAAAAAATGTTGAATGAACACGAAGTCAAGCGGGATCGCATCAACGATGTCAACGAAAGAAGGACTTCACTAAAAGTTAAATTACATTAAATAAGTTTTTCTTTTCCCCCCCACCTCTCTTCAAGTACTATCGCTAGATGGAAGATGGTGATTTTCCCGACGGAAAGGAAGGGACACATGGCAGAGTAAGTTTTCCACCAAAGCGAAAAACCACCATTACCACCACCATGTTGACTTCTTCTACTTCCCTCCCATTAAACTTCCGGTTACTTTCTGGCTCTTTTTAAACAAGCCGACCCAAAACCGCTTGATTAACTTAGTATACTGGCCCTTCTACTTTCTCTAACTTGGTAACTAGAAAGCTGAATCCCGTCCATCCACTCGGTTAGCACACCGTGCCCCGTGCTCCCCCACCCCCAGTGCCTATCTATTGGCTGAAATGAGGACAGAGTATTGAAAGAAAAAACCTTTTAACTTGAACAAAATTGGATACTCTGTCGGCTTCACTTAATCTTTGTATTTTTTGAATTGATTTTTCTGTATAATTAGTTCGATGTTGTTTGGGGTAGAATGATAGAGACGCTAATACTCCCTAGGGGCGGTATAAAGAGAATGGTTTGGGATGTTTGAATATATCTAACACCAATAGAGTGCCGCTTTCTTTTTTTTTTTTTCTTTTTTTTAAGCTCTGTTACTAGCTTAACGAGCCAGAAAGCAGCCAGCCATGTTTTAGATGAATTCTTAAAAATATGTTGAACAAAAAATTGGAAAAAGATCCATTTATTGTCTGATATTGGGGCGTTAATCTTTAACCAAGACTTGTTCTATCTATCTCTTTTCTCTCCCACTCTTGCTGTCTCTATTGTTCCCCAGGGAGTTACCAACTCTGACCAGAATATGGATATAGCTTTTATATTATTAACGCCATTATGAAAATACTATGAAAATGTATAAAAGAAAAACTCTCATGCCAAATTTCCGAGCCAACTTGATGTGTTATTGTATGTAATAACTACGAAACATTTCAGTTGCCAGCTTTTCCTTTGTACTTTGATCAACGATAAACTTTGTAAAACATTTTTCTATCAAGCCAGTAACATCATCTAGCCATGGGCGTTGCTAGAGGGATACAGGGAAGGGCCTTGTTCCCCAAAAGCTATAGAGGAAATAGTAATAAAAATAAGAATATTTAACGAAAATTACAATAGCCAGTTCCGAGATTACAAAATCCCAAATAATCTATAATTGAGATGCAAACTTCAATTGAAATTGTTTGGTTCATTCGAATTGGAAATATGAATATTACAATGAAGCTTAAATTCCTGTAACCATACTAACCATACTTTGTTACTAAGTAATAGATATAAATGTAACAGACAAATATATGAGGTAAGATTTCTATCCAATACTTCCCTTCTTACACTTATATCAAGTGAACCTATTCAGTTGTTGCTACTTTTTGATGATTATTGATAACGTTAACATTTTCAAATTATAAGATTAGAAAATTCGTCTGTTATAATTCTGTAAATTGCAGTAAGTGAAAGTTGTGTGAGTGTTTCACACCAGATTTCTTTCACTTGAAACGCTTGCTGGAATAGATAGAAACGTTCCACTTTTATTTGAAACATTATTCTGTGTTAATTGATTTTAGAATGGGTAAACGTCTGTCAGTTCAAATGTAAACTTTCACGCTTTCCACATAAGGCTGGCTATTCACGCATACAGGTAAAAACCCCAACACCATTTTTATGGCTAGCCCAACTAAACATTGTTACGTTACAATTGTTAAAGACGATTTCTGGATTAAATTGTATTAATTAGAGCAAGAGAAAGTAGTGTTTCACACCCGATATTTTTTTGTATATTGAGAAAACACTGTAGACATAAATCAGGATTGTTCGTTTAGGTATTCTCTTAATTTGATCGCAGTAATTCAATAAGAATTTATTACAAAAAAATGTAATGATCGGCTTATCAATTAAAACAGCTGTTTTATATTATAAATTGATGTTCACATTAAATCAGCTGCTTATAAATATAAAAAGTAATATATTTATAAAATTCAGCAGTAGAGTGGGGGAGGGGCTGCTAAGGATTGAATCAGAAAGAGAGAGTGAGAAAGATTATGAGAGGGAGACTGGCACACGACAACCAACTGTGGTAATGACTGCAGTGCGGACCTGGCGTGCATACAGACCGCACACCACTCACACAAACGCACACGCACGCACTGAACCCTCTCTCTCACCGCACAGACCCTTCTCAGCATTGCTTCCCCCCCCACATTCACACCCCTGGCACGCACTAAATTGGCTAATATTTTTGGCTAACCGAGACAGGCCTGTTGGAATGGTGACTGATTATGGAATGGTGTAGAAGGGTCCATCCAAACAATTGGTTTTCAGACTTTTTCTATTTGATGCCGGTCTATTTCAACAACCATCCTCCCACTTTGTAGAAATTAAAATACTAACATTAAAAAAAAAAAAGTCCGATGTGAATCTCTTACTGGACAAATTAATACAATTTACTATTAACCAAGTATTCTTTGAAATCATCATGTTGCAAATGTTTAGTTGAGGTTGCCATAAAAAAAGTAAAGATATTAGATTAGATTCTGTGAGGGTTGGCTATCCAGCCTACGCCACCGCGACCCCCATGGGTCTGTTACGGCGCTCACAAGTTAGAGTTCCCTCTCCAGTCCTGTCTGTTTTATTAGACTTAAGAGTCTTATAACAAACTAATAGGTAAAAGGTTATTATCATATATGCTAACTAGTAGTATAGCTATTCTCTGTCTCAACTAACAAAGCTTGTAGCGATAGTTCAAATTTTAACCGAACTGTCAGGTCCCCCCACAAATCTGTCAGTCCCCCCCAAACCTGTCAGGTCTCCCCACAAACTAACTGTCAGGTCCCCCCACAAACCTGTCAGCCCCCCCCCAAACCCACTAAAATCAATTTTTCCGGAAAAATGTCCCAAATAAAAGTAAGTCACCTTTTTCCTTGCAGTTAGTATTCAAAGTTTAAAGAAAATCTTTGGAGCCATTTATGAGAAAATTGCGAAAAACTGGGGAAAAAGAAAAATCAATAAAGACACACTTTCGATTGATGGATTTTGGTAGAAAACTTCGTGTCAGCTTTGGTGGAGGTATCTAAACGGAATAGTATAATTTGTTTAATTGCACTAATAATTATTCCGATTCCTTTTTTTATGTTGTTACAAGAAACTAGATTTTGATTGAATTAGCTCCTGCGAAGATTTCCATCTTTAAAGTACTCTTACAATACTTCGTGGCCTGAGCCACATACATAATATTAAGGACAATATACTGAATAGCTACAATCTCCAGGTCAAAGAAAAGTTTTTTAACAGAAAACTGTGAATTCCTTTAAGAAATTTTTGTGAGTGATTAGCATCAATTTTATTTTGTTCCATTGGTATAAACGCTGAAACACAAAATAGCGGACTTACATTGAATCTACCGTTTCCGCTGAATACTCTTTTGCCTCTTTTTTAATCATGGAATGAAAATTCAGAATTTTTTCTTTATAGCTCACATTAATTTTACAAAACAGTAAATATTATTTTGGAAATTACTTGATTTTTTGCATTTTTTTTTATAAAAAATTTTTATTGCACAATTTGATAATTTATAAAATACCTAGGAAAGGAAAATTAGTAAAAAAAAATTTTACTAGATTTTTCATAGAAATAATTAGCCAATCTTAGTACAGAAGTGAAGGTATAAAATGTGGGTCTTTGTTGGGCCAATCAGAAATTTAGAATTATCATGTTGACCACCCCCATATTTGACACATTCATTTCTACACTGTGATTGGCTAATAAATTATAGCTAATTATTTCTATGAAAAATCTAGTTTAGAATTTTTGTACTAATTTTTCCTTCCTAGATATTTTATAAATAATCAAATTGCGCAATAACATTTTTTTATAAAAAAAGAAATCAAGTTATTTCTAACGTAATATTTTTTGTTTTATATAATTAATGTAAGCTATAAAGAAAAACTTCAGCATTTTCATTCCACTGCGGAAAAAGGAACGCAATAGAGAATTAGGTAGAAATGCAAGATCCGCCATTTTGTATTTGATTGGAACAAAATAAAATTGATGTTAAACTCCCACAAAAATTTCTCCAAGGAATTCATAATATTCAGTTAAAAAAGTTTTCTTAGACCTCGAGATTTTAGCTGTACATTATATGAATTTTAATGCATTTGGCGCAGTCCACAAAGTATTGAGAGAGTACTATAAACATGGAAATCTAGGCATGAGCTAATTCAATCAAAATCTCGTTTCTCGCAACACATAAAAAAAAGGAATCGAACTAATTATTAGTGCAATTAAACGAATAAATTATAATAAGAAGAAGCGTTATATATCAGAGTTCGAAAAACTACAGACTATACAGAACTATGTAAATTGGAGTGAGAGAAAGTCATGAGTGTTTCACACTTTTGACTAGCAATCTCTAGAGATAATTCGTACAACTTTAACATCAAATTTGACTGAAATAATTGTCACATTATTCAACTGTTTCAGTAAAACAATATTTGTACATAATCATTCTGGAAATGGATACAAAAATTATGAGATAAATTAATAAAATTAGTAATTCTTTTTTATTTAATTTGTAAAATTTGTATCTTATCCTGAAAAGTGGAGGGAATAAGATAAAGAAAATAGTGAGGACACTCTTTCTATTAATATGTCCTTCATCCAGCCATTTTCTATACAGATTTTCTTTTCATTAATAGAAAAACCTAAATTTTAGAATGAGATGCAACTAGGAGAAGAAGATTGGACCAATCAAATTCATTTGACTAAGATAATACAACCAACTTGGCGGATCTTCCAGTCTTCTAGAAAACTGTATTACTAACTTGCGTGGTGAAGACCCAAGAACTCGGTATCTTCAACCCAGCCTGACAATCCGTGCAGATATAAACAACTTTGTTTATTGATGACATCACTGTCTGTGGATCCTACAACATTTAGGTAATTCGTTTGTCCTTTAATTACAATGGTAACAGTGCATTTCTTTATTCTACCCAAAATTATCGGAAAGTTATTAGCACTTGTAGTATTATTATCGTTACACCAAAATTAAATTACCATTAATATTACTCATACTTCTCCAAAAATTAATTTATGAGGCAAGCTGAGGCAATTTTCTTTTTGCCCCGGAATTGTAATAGAATAACAATTAACAATGTGACCCATTCCTAATTAATTTAAATTTGAAAAATTAAATTAAAGTACGAGAATTTTGTATAATGGTGTAATTAAATGAAGCCAAAATATAAACACAAAAAAATAAAAAACCGGACGTCATAGTGAAAAAAACTTTGCCGAATGAATAAACAACAAAGTCAGAGCAAGAAGAGGAGATTCAAACAGTTTTCCTGAACACATATCCCTCCCACGTAATGCTGCACATGTGAATTTAAAGAGAATGAATAAATCAAAGCTAGGAGAGAAAAACCTGTTTTCACTGACAGGGAAAACAAAAATATTTTCACTACATTTCCATAACCAATTATTGAACGGCATTGCATTAGTTAAGTCACTCAAATATGCCAGCAAATGTTATTTTCTCCGCTTTTCACCAATTTAGGTTAGTTATTTAAACAGCTGACCTTTTTGCTTAATTCAATCAGCTGTTTCTGTCATTTAATTTCATATTAATGTATAAATATTTTTTTATATAATTAGATGAGCAGAATAAAAAGAAGCGAGATAAAATTGATTAAAATCTAATACTTGCGGTGTTTACATTCTGATTGAATAGTACTCAACGTTATTTGGAATTTCCATTGGAGATAGTGAGGATTATAATTATTGTTTACTTGAATAAGAAATTGTGTGGTAGCGTCCTCTGGTTCAGGTTCTTAGCAAAAAGGCAGTTTAAATTTAAACCTCACTCATTGGTCCCAGAAAAATTCCCTAATATCAGTTTTTCTAGCAAAATGTTTTCGAATAAAAAAACTAATAGATTTATATTTGTGTAAGAAAGAGTCCCAAGTTTAAAGAAAATTCCAAAAAAGTTCAAAATCGTTTTTCTCAAAATTTGGAATTATAATGTTTCTAAAATACCTTTGTGGGGTGGGGGAGCAAAAGAGATCTATTGTGCCACCCCACTGGTGTCAGGATGAGACCTCTTACCCTACAGCACCCCTTCCATAGAGGAATCTCAGGATCTAGGAAGGTTCTAAGGAGGGAATATCTTCCTCCACCACCTAGTAACTACCAAGGCTTACAAATCTTCTCTGGGTGATAGCATCGCAGTTCATTAGGAAGTGTAACCTCCATTCCACAGAAACTGCAGGTGCTACGTCTTCTAGGTCCAGCATCTTCAGGTGCCTCCTGAGTCTAGAATGCCCCTTAGTGAGGAAACCCGTCAGACTGATGCACTCTTCAAATCTTTTCTGGTTATAATCGCCCTCGCAAATCTTAACTTGCTTCAGTCCTGGCTGATTATTCGGAAGAGACCAATCGCTTATTTCACAGAACAGTTTACAGGCTCCAAAAAGAGAGATGCAGCACCTTTTCTTGCCACGTTGTCTTCCATCTCCTTTCCTTCCACGCCACATCCCTGGCACCCAAAATAGGATACTCTACTGTTCCTAACCGGTCATAGAGTTTGTCAAGGCATTTCCATACTATTTTTGAAGTGGTAACAAATGAGCTCAGTGCTTATTTGCCGGCCTGATATCGGATAGGACAGGATTACACACATCGGAGCACTTCATAATACATTTCAATATAAATTTGGTATTTTATCCGTTATAGTATGTATATTTATAATATTCCTGTCCGGTTTCGGATTCTCATCCAACGTCAGAAGAAAGATATTAAGTTCGTCTACAGAGTTACTTAATGTTTCTGTTGCACACAACATTTGTTGACTTGTTGATTGTCAGCAAGTTGTAGTGTGTAACAGAAATATAAAGAAGGGAAGGGATTGGACATTAGGTTAGCACACTGGACTCCCACGCGGAGTCCAGTTGTGTTGCCCTTAGATTTTTTTTTCCTAGGAGCCTTTATAGCTCACAGTCCGGTGATGGACAGTGTTGTTTGTAACGAGAGAACACTGTCCGGAGGCCTGCAATGAGAATGCTCCGGGCGCCAGTGACCATAGATGTAGACGCGCCTTAAATTAAAAAAAAGAAAAAGAAAGAAAGATTAAGTTGAAGTAAACTTTCTACAAGAACTTGGTAACTTTGTTGTGACGATGGATGAAAACCCGAAACAGGTCAAGTAAATTAGAAAAAATATGCATGCTATGACGGATAAAGTGGCGGACCCATCCATATATTCAGCATCTGAATAAACCTTAATATCATATAGATGGTGTTATTACTTATTATCATTATATCGAATTAGGATTTTCGCTATACAAAGTAAACGTTTCCCCTTCCAAGAATTTCTTTTAAAAAAAAAGAAAAAGAAAGAGATTCAAATAAATGATTGTGTTTATGTGTGTTGATAGTTTACAAAATTTATAGAAAATCGTTGAAGCGTTTCATCCGGTTGATGAATTTTGATTGAAATCTTCGGGTCAAATACGGTGGTAGTTTACTTAAAAGGAATATAAAATCTGACCTTCCTGTGATCTTTCATTTTTGGGGATATTTTCTCACAAAAAACGAACAAACGAACATAATAAAAAGGAAATATGAAAATGAATTAAAACTATTTCAAAAGTTTCAACGTAAAAAAGAGTAATCTAAAACTAAACGTGAAACTTTTACAACTATTGGTTCAACCGTGTATTGTTGATACACTCTTGTTTCAAGTACTTTTCTAACAGATATCGCAATGTAATAATAAAAATCGATTTATATCGATAGAGGAAACCTTCCGTAATATGTCCCTCTCACCCCTCAAAAAACACATTAAGTCCAGCAGAGTTATTTGTAGTGTAGAAAAAAAATACAAGTGAAGCGGTCACGTGATCATTTTAGATGGAATAAACATAAGGAAAGAAAAAACTCGATATATATGATGACTATGATTACATAATAATGACGTCATTTATAATTTAAGTGTTTCTATTATCTGCTTTATAGAGAGAGCGCTGAGAGAGGAAAAAGCGAGTGTGAGAGAGATACAACGAAAAAGTTGTACAATGGTTTTCATAATCAAATTAAGGTATTAATGTTGTTTTTTTTATCGAATTATATCGGAAGAGAATAGACAAGTGTTTCATGTCTGCCAACATTATTTGATAATATTTATTTATCCCCGTGGTTCTTAGAAAATTATCGTTTATGATACTTTTCTTATTTTTCTTATTTAAGGTCTGGTGGAGCGGCAATGAAAAATTATTTCAACATGTCTATCAATTTATTGAACTCGCATGTTTTGATCTGACATCTACCCACCATTCAGTGAACATATTATTCGTTAAACATTTCTTTTCTAACTCAGGGAATCTAAAAGTATGTATTTCCGGTGTATCACCTCTTTCACTTTCTCTTACACCGACTTTCCCTTCCAGCAATTTTCATAGTTATAAGTGACCAATTCTCTATAAAAATAAATGTTTACTGTTTAGACGTTTATTCGTCTTCAATTTACATGAAGGAGTGATATTGAAATTTATGAAACTACTTTGTGAGGAAAGAATAACTTCCCCCTCCCTCAAAAGTTCCCTAAAGTGAATTTTCTCGGAAAAACTTGCACACAAAAGTGATAGGTCTCTGCATATATAGTTAGTATATTAAGTTTAAAGAAACCCCGTCGGTGTCACTATAGAGGAAATCGCTGAAAACTAAAAATAACTGTTCAATAAAGTCGCTCAGTGTATCAATAAATTTGCTCCTTGCAACTCTGTATTAGCGCACTGTTTTGACAAAAACATCCTGATGATGGACGAAATCGGTCGAAGGCCACAAAATGAAACAGTTTATCATGGAAAATATCTCTGATACTTTCCAGCTCTGCGAATCCAATCACAGCAATTTTAAAAAAGTTATTGCAGCCTTTTTCGAGTTTTTTCTGAAACCTCCATGTCAGATGCCGGTGCTGGTACTTAGACGAAATAGCTAAATACGTTTTGTTTTGTACTAAGGGACCTGAAAACATGTATTTCCGGAGAAAATTCAATTTCGATAATGTTGCCTGAACGTTTTACTTCCTCTTATCAGAAGTAACAGGAAGTAAAAACATGTTTCACATAAAATTAATTTGCATACAATTTTAGTAAACGGAATAAAAAAAAATCTTGTTAGCTTTTTTGGAAAAATTGATAATTCCTATTTAGAAAATTGTGGTCGAAACCTTCCTTCTAATTTTCCTCCTTCCTGCTATTCACGCAAGTAAGATTTCTAGAAGTAGCGGTAGAAGCAGAATTCACTCTGCTTATTATCTGCTTAAATCAAGCGGAAAAAACTCCCGCCTGTCAGTATTGATCATGTTTGAATTCTATGAAGGGGAATTTGTTAGCTCTTTCCCAGATGATTATTTTTAAAAATAGAAGAAAAATGTTGATATTTTAATTGACCCCCGCCACTCTAAAACAAAATTACTTTAATAATTTTAAATTAAAAGGAATGTTCTCAGTTGAAAATTCTAAAATGAAAATTGTTTAAAACTATGGAGCCCGGCTCGTTCAAAGTTTCAGAAACATTTAAAAAGTTTTAAGCTCTATTAATAGGCACTTTTCATCAACTAAGTGGGCAAATAAAGTACTAAATACTTGTTGAAAATGTAAAAGCGAGCTACGGCTGTGCTTATTAAAGTAGTGGTCCAGCAATTTAATGAGCGCTCTCTCTACAATATAATTATCAAACGCGTGCCAGCCAATAGCTACGTTCCAAACCCGTCTGCTTGCTTCACTTTTATAGCACTATTAAAAATTTACTGTACATACTAACTTGTGTTTCGAAAAAATTGTATTTATTTTTTGGAAAAGCGGAGTGAAACTTCTAGAGAAACTTTGGTCTTGGGATTTCCCTCTGAAATATACTTTGTTAGGATAAGGTACGGAGCCAAAAGCAAATGAATAGTAAAAATTCGGAATTTAAATAAATTAGGTCTGGAGTGGGAGGAAGTGGTGTGAATATTTCAATACTATAATGATTAAAGGTATACGTCAGCGAAGCGGTGATACTTGGCGATGTACCTAGCTAGTTGTACACCATTTCTCGTACCCCACAGTGACAATTCTCACAAATAGACGCCCTGCCTATTTTCTGACTAGCTAACTAAGCGAACTCCTGGAGTAAAGCTTGAAGACATCAATTTCTCAGCCACACAAGCCCCTCACACTGAACACAGCACTTACAGTGATGTTTTCTCTTCTTCCAGACAAAATCTGCACAGGTTCTCCGTTGTCAGGTTCATATGCGATAGGCATATGCTTGTTAAGTCTGCAGTGGCCAGTAAGGAGGCGGATCCGTATCGCCGCACGGCCTTGTTGGAGTAATTCTGTAGTAAGCCTGCTGTAGAATAGCTATTAATAAACTTTGTCTGACCTGTCTCTGGCCTGGACTTTTCACCCATCATTCCTGTGATCTATTATGCACCCATGCTTTGATAGCTGCACACACGTAACATCTTGCAATGCTATAGGAGTTCCTGTAGCTCATTTTCTTTCGAGGAAAAGCATATCTTAAAATACGATGTCTATAGAAAGGTTTTAAATCTTTACCAAGAACTATTTAATAGAGATGATAATTGACGACCCGGCGTTGGTAATGATGGGCAAGCTGAAGGAGGATGAGGTCCTGGGAGAAGGAATCTCTGGACATGATTAGAAAGTGGAAGTAGTTGTAGAGACAAACGAGGCGGAAGAGAATTCAAGATGGTCATTAATATTTTAATAACATCTTAAAGAGTGTTATAAAATAAATTGAAATTTTATAAAATAACAAATAAATTACTTAAAAATAGTAATAATAAAGAAACAAATGGTGTAAAAAAGATAAAAGCAAAAAACAAAAAAGTCATTTTAGATCATAATGGTGGAAAGATAAAGAAAGAGAGACGTCAATACATCATGAGAAAGTGGCATCCTTTTATATCAAATGGCAATAGATTGCAAAATAGAAAATAAAAAATGGAAAACTAGCATTCATATCGATAGATAATATCGAGATATTGAATACAATGCAATAAATATTTTTTTGTTCTTTTTTTTTTTACAATTTCATATTTTTATACAAATCATAATGGCAATGGTGAGACATTTTTTTTATTTTTTTTAATAAAAAACAATAAAAATA
Organism: Triatoma infestans; assembly: GCA_011037195.1. Classification (NCBI taxonomy): domain Eukaryota; kingdom Metazoa; phylum Arthropoda; class Insecta; order Hemiptera; family Reduviidae; genus Triatoma; species Triatoma infestans. The sequence goes on along the minus strand of JAAEAF010002472.1, from coordinate 21,581 downwards.
AAAACAGCCGTTTGTCAAATTCATTATATATATATACATTTTTTCTTTCACCACTTAAATATAATAATAAATACTGTGTACGCCTTTCTCTTCAGAATAATGGCCTAAAGTGCTTTCAGTAAACCTGAAACTCATTTATTACTCAGCCTATTATGAAAAATTATAGCATAATGGAAATTAAGATGTGAATTTTTCACCACACAAAATAGCGCCATTGATTCCATGTTTTCTGCATCTACCACGCAACGCCACTGTAACATTTCATGTTGCGATATTAGTATTTGGGAGGTTGCAAATAGGTTTCTTTGTAACCACTAGGTGGCAGTGTTGCTGCCAATTGAATATATACAATGAATACTAGCATACCAATAAATACATTCATCCCAATAAATACATCCATTCTAACGACGATCACACAGCCTAATAAAGTATAAAAGTGGGTGGAGTGCTGGATATTCCTCACACCCGCGTGTGATAAAACTATGTACACTATTTACATAACATTCATACTCACATTCACACAGGTGCCGGGGTTGCCAATCCCGGCTCAGACCCACCCCTCCAAAAGTCAGTGGCTCCCAAGTTAAAAACAAAGTGCAGGAAAGGTTTCCTACACGACCAAAAGTTGCCACCCCTGGTCGGTATTGGCCCCCCTACACCCATACTCACAATCTTTCATTCCTATAAAAATTAAAATCTAATTCTAAATCTTATACTATCACTTACAAGCTAATGGGATTGTAGTACTCAATATTCCTACAATCCCTACCTACCTAACCTACAAGGACTATCAAACCATACTCATTCATACAAATAAATTACTTTCATACAAATTCTTTCATTCTTCTAACTATATACATCTATGAACAGCCATATAAAATCTATTAAATTCTTCTGAAAATTCCCAAAGCCTTTAAAAAACCAATCACCCCATTTAACTTATCGCTTTCTTTTAGATTCTCTTTCATTTTATCTGATAAGTTATAGCTGTCGCATATTGTCTAATTCTTTGCAATTGCATAATAAATGGCGAACAGTAAGGCGTTCGCCGCACCTTTCACACAATGGTGCTTCTTGTCCAGCTAAGAGATATTGGTGTGTAAGAAGTGTGTGGCCTAATCTCAACCGATGAACTTTTACTCTTTCGCTTCTGTTTAAGGATAGGGGAGGCTGCCACCTGTTTACAGATTTTTTTATTGAAGACAAGGCATTTTCAATATGTTGCTATTCTTGCTGCCACTTTTCCCTTATGCCATCTGATAGATATGCCTTAACATCTGACAGCTTGACCAATAAAAGCCTCTGGTTTTCCGGTGGCTTGCCGGGCTGCTTTATCAGCCATCTCATTGCCTTCTATTCCTATGTGGCTAGGTATCCATATAAAAATAATAGTTTTGCCACTATCGGTTATGGAAGTTATCAGAGCTAGAATTCGCTGATTGAAAGGATCATTTGAAATTTTTTCTTTTAGACTTTGGAGAACACTCAGTGAATCCGATGCAATCATGAATTTGGAACTGTTTGTAGACATCATACAGAACAATAATGCTTGCCAAAGTGCATATTGTTCAGCTGTGTAAACAGAAGCGTACTTCGGAAGCGTCCAAGAATGTGGTTGATTATCAACAACAAAGGCGCTGCCAACACCGCTATCTGTTTTAGAGCCGTCGGTATATATCACCTTAAAGGCCGGGTACTCCTCGAGGATGGCCCGAAATTTTTGTCGGTAGATTTCGCTAGGCGTGTCATTTTTGTGCATATTGATAAGGTCGCTCAGCAAGTTCACAGATGATATCTTCCATGGGGGAACTTCATCATAATTAATGGACAACAGCCTTGGCAAACGTAAGCCAAGATTTTGCAGGAGTTCGAAGGCTCGCACCCTAACCGGTCTCGTGATAGTAGGCCTCGATTCGTATCTTTCCTTTTATGAAAGGGAATCTTATAATTCAGATGATCGGGGTGAGCCCTAATTGTAAGACGTAACTTACTAATCGTTTCTGTCGCCGGAACCGTAGTGGCATAAGGCCCGATTCACTGTACAGGCTAGCACAAGGCGTGGTAGGGAAGGCACCTAGGGCGTACCTAATACCTTTATGATGCAAGGGATCGAGGAGTTTTAAAACAGATTTGCGAGCTGATGAGTAAGCCACGCATCCATAATCTATACTTAGTTATATTTAAAATAAGTGAGGTAACTGTTGAGGATGTATTGGAAGTGATAAAGAAGATGAAAAACAAAACGAGCACTGATCACTACGGGTTTTCAAACTTTTTTATTAAAAGATCTGTATGTTCTTTTATAAAGCCTCTCACAACGCTAATCAATGGTTGCATCTCGCAGGGTAGGTTTCCATCGGTGTTAAAAATATCCAGTTATACCAGTGTTTAAGAAAGGAAACTTGAATGATCTAAATAATTATAGGCCAATAACATTAGTGCGTCTTCTCAAAAGTAGTGGAAAAGATAGTAGTCAATCAACTGCTCACCTTCCTAGAAAATAACAATCTCATTAGTAAGTTTCAATATGGTTATAGGCAAGGTCTTAGTACAATTGATGCTGTTGGTAAACTTACAGATGAAATATTAGAGGCCTTTGAAAACAAACAAAGTACTGTTATTAGCTTCTGTGACTTAAGCAAAGCATTTGATATGGTGTCTCATCGACTATTGTTGGAAAAGTTACAGTATTACGGTATTACAGGAGTGATGTGGAACTTCTTTAAGAATTACCTGCAAGAAAGGAAACAATATGTCAGCTGCAACGGCCAAGTTTCTCAATTAAGAGACATTAATAAAGGAGTTCCGCAAGGATCAGTTTTGAGACCACTGTTATTCCTGTTATATATTAATGAATTGGAAGCAGTACTTCCGGGGGAAGGCATTTTATACGCTGATGACACCACGTTAATTGCGAAAGGCAAGACTGTTGAAAAGGCGACAAAGAAGGTTAATGATAACATTTCATCCCTTAGAACATGGCTAGAAAAAAATGAGTTAGTGTTGAATGAAAAGAAAACGCAAAGTATGACGTTTAGTCTAATTGAGAAAAAGAAAGAAGATACTACAAGATTTCTAGGCGTTACATTAGATTTTAGACTTAGCTGGAAATGTCATGTACAAACCTTGAGTAACCAGTTATCACAAACCATTTTCTTATTGAGAAAACTGCGTGAAGAGGTTCCAATAGAGGTTATAAAGACTGCCTATTATGGTCTATTCCATTCTAGAATGGCATATGGTATTGAACTATGGGGAGGTACCTCCGATGCTTATATTATTTTCAGACTTCAAAAGAAAGCTATTAGAGCAATAATGAAGAAAAATGCTCGAGAAAGCTGTAGGCCTTTCTTTCGAGAGTTACGTATAATGACATTACCCTCGGTTTTCATTTTCAAACATTCACTAAAAAAGAAAAAAGACATGTTATTAGATGTTAGAGGTGATAAACATACTCATAATTTACGTAATAAAGAGGATTTATGCGTACCTTATAAGAGACTTGTGATGTCTGACTTCCATTCCAGTGTTATATCGGTGAAAATATTTAACAAAATTCCTTCAAGAATTAGACAGTTAAGTGAGAAACACTTCAAGCAATCGGTTAGCGAATTTTTAATAAAAAATTGCTTTTATGATATTAAAGATTTCTTGAACACAAAGTGGAGTGATGAACAATTTCATGTGATGTGAAGTGGACTGAATGTATTAAGTTTGTTTTTATGATAATTAGTGTAAAGTTCATTTTATTCTTGTTATTGGAATTTGTTATTTTGTTGACATTATATTGACGAGCCTTTTATATTATAAAAATGTATCCAGGCAAATAAATAAATAAATAAAAATAAATAAATAAATATACGGGAGAGCATTCGTAGATTCTAAGTAGAGTGTCTGGGTCGGCACCCCATTTGCAATTTCCAAGGCATTTCATAATATTTAACACTTTTTTGCATCTTAATACCAAATCGGCTACATGCAGTCGCCAATTTAGTCTTGAATCGAAAATCAGACCTAAAAATTTAGCAGACTCTAAAACATGCATTGTATGGGCATGTTTTTGATAGTTAGCCGTGGGTCATAGTGGGGTTTCCTCAATCTGCAGAAATGTACACATTGAGTTTTTTCAATTGAAAATTTAAATCCTACCTCCGTGGCGTTTTGAACTATTCGGTCTATTGACATTTGCAATTTTCTGTTAATTTTTCCTATAATTTTATCGGAACAGAAAATAGTGAGGTCATCTACATAAAGGCACTTATTGACAGAGGGATCTATGCTGGCGGCAATGCCATTAACAGCTATTGCAAATAGGGTAGCGCTAATAGTGGATCCCTGAGGGATACCGTTTTCTAACATTCTAACCGAAGATAAAGTATTTCCCACTCTCACCCGGAAAGTACGATCGCTTAGGAATGAGGACACAAATAGTGGCAAGTTGCCTCGAAGACCCCAGTCATAAAGTTTTTGTAGTATACCATACCTCCAGGTCATATCGTATGCCTTCTCTAAATCGAAAAAGACGGCGACTGTGTGTTCTCTATTTTTAAAGGCGTCTTGAATTGTATTCTCTAAATACACTAGATGGTCTACGGTGGACCCGTGTTTGCGAAAACCTGCCTGATGATCTGCCAACAAAGAATTTTTTTCGAGGAACCACATTAATCTAATATTAACCATTTTTTCTAAGATCTTCCCAAGACAACAAGTGAGACTAATAGGCCGATAACTGGAGGAAAGCAAGGGATCTTTTTCTGATTTTAAGAGGGGTACAATTATAGCCTCTTTCCACTGGCTAGGATAATAGTTATCCTCCCAAATTTTATTAAGAAGGGCTAACATATTTAATTTAGTATTTTCAGGGAGATTGGCGAGCATCTCATAATGGATTGTGTCTGGCCCGGGAGCAGAAGATTTTTTTAAACTTAAGAGCTTCTTTAAGTTCTGGCATTGTAAAAGCTTCATTATAATCATATGCCTCGTTGGTACTAAAGTCCAAAAATATCTCACGTTCAGTTCTAGCTATAAGGAACCGATGGTCATAATTCTGTGAACTGCTCGCCTTTTCAAAATGGTTTGCAAAGGATTCAGCTATAGCAGTTGAACAATTAGCGATAATTCCATTATCCATACGGATGTGTGTTAGCGAAAAAGTGGTTTTAGCACCGGCTATGGCTTTAACATTTTTCCAGACTTCTGTTAATGGGGTTTCTGGTTTGATAGAAGATACATATTCAATCCAAGAGGATCGTTTGCTTTCTAGAATGGCTACACGAGCTTTGGCTCTCGCTTTTTTGAAATTTATCAAGTTAACAGTAGTGGGGTTCCTCCGGAATTTATTGAAGGCTTGTTTTTTTAATTTGATGATATTTTTAACCTGAGGGTTCCACCATGGAACCACTCGTTTCGCAAATTTCCCGCTATTTCTAGGAATAGCAGCTTCTGCAGTGGCAATAATTGATTGAGTTAATAAATCAACTATCTGAGAAGCATCGGTATCTTGGGACGGTGTAACAATTTTATTTTGGAACCAAGGCCATTGAGCTTTCTGGATCAACCACTTACGGGGAATACATGGCATTGTTTTCATTCTATCAATTTTTATTATAATTGGGAAGTGATCACTGTTATGTAGATCATCTAAGACGTCCCAAGATAAGCATGGAGAGCCTGGGTGACGATAATGATAGGTCAATACAGACAGGAAAATGTTCCCGATGCAGCATTAAAGTGGGTCGATGATCCTGTATTTAATAATGTGATGCTATCAAGGTCTAGTAGCTGTTCTAAAAGTCGACCTCTACTGTCGTTAGAAGCAGAACCCCAGAGGACATTGTGTGCATTAAAATCACCTACCAGTAAGAATGGTGTGGGCAATTGGGAAACTAATAGCATAGGTCTTGCAATTGCCAATCGGCGTTGGGGAGATATATGTTACATACAGTCATTGCAACAGGAAAAGATATTTGGATTGCAACAGCTTGGAGTGGCGTGTCCAACCCAATAGAGGTAAAACGCACATCTCCTCTAACTAAAAGCGCTACACCACCTTTTGCTCGAATATTCACTACTGTGTCTTTCCTTACTATTACGTAGTTCCTGAGGGTGTAGGGTTGCTCTGGTTTCAGATGAGTCTCTTGTATGCATGCACATATTGGGTCATATTTTGTGAGAAGCATCTTCAGATCGCAATAACGTGTTATAATCCCAATACAATTCCATTGTATAAAATTCTCCATATTTAGTTTCTAAATGTTATAAATAATCTGAAATAGAACTAAGAAAGAAATATTAAGTTATAAATTTAAAATTAAGCACAATGACAACAAAAGTAAGTAAACAATGATATATTCAATTAAACACTCTTACACAGTAAGAAATACGTTTTATTTCCGGGGTTTCCCCTTTGGCCATCCTTTCTTCTTTTTGCCCCTGCTACGGGGAGATTTTCCTGGACTGTCTTGAGTCACAGAACCATCAGTGGAGGGTTCTTCTTCAGCCTCCTTCATCTCAAGAAGGAGTATGTTTTCTTTGTTCAGAACCTACTTCTGATCGCTCGGGACTTTGGCTGGTCACTGAGCCAGTTCGTGATCTGAGCGGAACTGGCAGGTTGCCAAGTCTCTGAATGCAGGGCGAAATGACATCTTTTGATCCAAAAACTGTTCTTAAAACTGAAACCAATTGAGGTACCAATTCTTTAACCAATGTTGGTATATCTAATTTACTTGGCACACTTGATGTAGCTCTGGCATAAGAAATACCTTGTGGGGTAGGAATCACGACTTCTCTTTTAGCCTCCAAGTAAGGTATATTTTCTTTTACCTTTATCTCTTGAATCGCCATTTCAGTCTTAAAAACTGGGCAATGGCGAGAGCGAGCTGAATGATTACCACCGCGATTTAAGCAAACAATAGGTTCCTCACATGGTTTCCCTTCGTGAATATTTTTACCGCAGATGCAGACTTGTTCATTTGGACACTTGAGGAGGATGTGTCCATACTGTTGACAGCGGAAGCAACGAAGAGGGAGTACTGTTTCACCGGGAGTGAGTAGAAGACTACTCTAATTCTATCTGGTATTTTCGGCTTATTAAATGTTAGAATGTGGTTGGCAGTATCTTTAAGTTCACCGTTCACCCTAGATTTAATACGATTTACCTCAATTACTCCTTGCTCTTTCAATTCACACGCTATATCTTCGATAGTACAATTGAGAAGGTCCCTACAGAAGATAACACCTTTAGAAGTGTCATTCCAGTCTCCCATTCTTTTAATGTTATGCAATCGATTAGATTGAGCCGCAGATACAGTTTCTACTAATAGCAAACCATCTTTTATTTTCTTAATCATTTTTAATTCTCCTATCAATCCAAACAGCAATCTATTGATAACGAGCGGATTATCCTTCGAGAAATCACCATTCTCTTTTTTTACGATCAGGAACAGGGGGGACACCACCTTTTCCTGATTCGTATTAGTTGGGTTTTTTGGTGGACCCATTACCACATCCGTTTTTAAAGAGGTGGATGCCTCTATAACGTTTAGAGTTGGAGATTGTTTCATTCAAATCCCACGAGTAGCCAAGGACCAAAACTGTCACCCACAGCAGAGCCTGCATACCGCGGGAGGCTACATTCCAACCGGAGGTCGCCTGGTATCCGGAGGGCACCGTTTGAGACGGCCAGGATCCCCGCCGCCAACCAATCCATCGGCACGGTAGCTTACACCTTAGATTAGGGCCCTAAAAGTATATCCTGTGTACGTGTGAGTATACGTTTGATGTGTGTGTGTGTGTGTGTGTGTGGTATGTGTATGTGTGGCTGTGTATGAAGATGTGTTACATGTGTATATTTCATGTTCAGTATACCCCCCTGTTCGGCTGGGCTAGTAGGAAGAGCCGATCTCCCTAAAAAGTGCTAGTCACTTTCCCCATTATCCTATTAGTCGCCTCTTACGACATCCCGGATTTGGAGCAGGCCTATTCTGTCCCCGGTCCTGCAGGGGCCTTGTAGAAGTCTGTTTACATAACTGTCCAGTATGCCTACTGGTGCCAGCAACATTGACAAACCAAACAAAATTTGGAATTAACGCCTCCATTTCACGCAGAATTCCCTAAAATCACTCTTTTTCGAAAAATGTTAAAAAACAAAAAAAAACATTATATGTTTATATCTGTGCAGTTAGCACACTAAGTTAAATAAATCGTTGGAGCCGTTTTCAAGAAAAACATTCAGTAAAGTAGCACTTCCGGTTAATGGATTTTGACTAAAAGCTGCGTGTCGGTTACGTTGGTAGTACCTAAAATGGAATACCAAGTTTCAACTTCATGCGATTTTTCATTTTTGAGATATTTTGTTCACAAAAACACACGCACACTCCAAAGACCATTCGTTAAAAATATTTATTATTTTCTCTCATTAGTGGTGAAATTTACTACCGGAATGATTAGATAAAACTGCTTAGGTTATACGAATCGTGCAAACTTCTACAAATTGGTTGATCAATTACAAAATAATCAAGTTCGAAATGTCGTGTTAGAACACAGACTAGTTGTGATGAAAGAAAGAAAAGCGAAATAGATTGCAGGGAATTGGGATACTCTTATTTGGGGGGGGGGAGGGATTATTTCGACAAATTGGTTAAATTGGGAGATTTATTTAATATACCACATTAAATATACACCATTTGTCTTTTTATTTATTATATGACCCAGTCAAATTCAAAAAGTTGAATTCCGGGGAAACTGACATTACCACAATGAAGATGAATTTAAAAAATGTTAGTCTAGTATCTTAGGGTAATATCCAGGCCTAGAGGATGAGTTTGGGTCACGAGCTAGGCAAGAAATAGAAAGATTCTGATAGATATGCTACATGGGTTTCTGAAATTTAAAGTTAAAGGATAATGTGAAATCACTTTTCCTTAGAATGAAATTTGAAATTTGCTAATCAGCTACAAATAATATGCGATTAGGTCGGAGTAAGGAGAATCAGGAGCGAAATTCGCATGCTATTGATCGAATCGTGGTAAATTATTTCCAAATCTGTCAGTTATTACCTCTGGTATATTTTAAACTTAATTTTAACTACATACACACACACACACACACACACACACACACACACACACATGAGACTCACAGAATCTACAACTTTATTTTTTATTAATTTAAGGCGTGTTAACATCTATGGTCATTTTGCGCCCGGAGCCTTCTCAGTTCAGTGCCGGCCTCCGGACTACAACTTTATATTATTTATATAAAATATGAATTTAAAATTTGCCTGACTTTAAAGTTTGCATGTTCACTTGTTTTAGTTAGTAAAGACCAATTATTTTTTTGTTTTTTCTTTCTTTGCTTTAAAATGGTTTCCAACAATGTCGTGTCATTTTAAATTAATTATTTCCCATACACGCCAAGAAATTATAACGAATTAGTTTGTAAACGTTATAGATTAGGGTGTATGGTATTTGTGACGTTCGTACGTTATGACAATCACAGCAGCTGGTATATTTCAAAACAATAAAAAAAATTAATGTAATGTATTTGATTTCTTTAATTGATTAATATAATATTTGATTTCTTTTTAATCATTTTTATTTATTTATTATTAATTTACTTTATTTTTCTGCCAAGTATTTTCTATTTCAATTTTTTTTTTTTTAATAAGTTCCATTTTCTGTACTTAAAATTAAAAATAAATTTTTGTATTTTTCCAAATTTCTCTGCTAGACCCTATTGCACATGAATAAATAATAAATAATGTTAATTCGGAAAGGCACCCTAGGGTGAATGGACTCACGCTAGCACTAGCAGACAGTTACATGTTCCTACATAACAATGGCAAGTTTTCTTTAAATTTCAAATTTCGCTCATTCGTCCGAACGGAAATAAACAGGTGGCGGTGGGGGGACGAGTGCCAGCCTGCCAACACAGACAGGTAGAGAATGATTACATTGCAGAGAGTTGAATTGTAACATCACTTTGTCCCTTAGGACTCCCTAAAACAATTTCATTCCAGGAAAATGTTCCAAATAAAAGTGATAGGTCTATATATCTGTGCAGCTGTATTACAAGTTTAAAGGAAATTCTTGTCATCGTTTTCGAGAAAATTACAAAAAACTCAAAAATATATCCTGAAAAAACCGCACTTCCGGTTAACCGATTTTCGTCAAATTTGGAATTCTAGCATCGTTTCTAATGCATTTTAATATTTCACAGGTGGCAAAACCATACATTATACTGAAATAGCACTTTAGAGTTACATAACTCTACAATATGGTAAAGCATAACGCTACAGTTCTCTCCGAACCCCCGTAAAAGTCAGGTTTTCTGGGAAAATGCTTCAAATAAAAGTGATAGGTAATTTGTGCAGTAGTATATGATGTTTACCGAAAATTGTTTTGGAGTTGTTTTCGAGAACACGCGAAAAACTGAAAAAAAAAAAAAATCCGTAAAGTTGTACTTCCGATTGATCGGAGTTTGCTCGAAACCGCTGTATCAGATGCGATGTTAGTACCTAAACGGAATACCAAGTTTGAGCTTGCTGCGAGTTTTCATTTTTTTTGGAGAAATTTTGTTCACAAACACACACACACAAACAAACACACACACACACACACACACACACATACGCATACACACAAAGACACATTGACGTTGAACCTCAAACCATGTATTTCCGAAGAAAACTCGATGTCAAAAATTGGATACGATTGTCTTTAGAGTAAAACTAGAATTTTATTTTTTTTACAAAATAGAAATATTGGGGAGAATAAAAGTGGAAAAATCAACGCTGTTCAATTTCCTTGAGGTTTTCTTCGTTCTAATCTTATTTTCCTTTTCCGTCTCAATTTTTTGTTTTCTTTAATTTTATTTTTTTGTTGATCTTGCCATTTCAATCAACCGAGACCACTACAGAGTACTCGACCTTCTAGTGGAAAAACGGTTCGACACATGATGAATGAGGTTGTTCCATTCACGTTACACCCATCAACCTCTCTAATGGTGTCTAATAGTTATTTTTGGAAAAATAAATTTATCCAAATTTCTATCTTGAATAATGTGATGGAAATATGAGTTATGGATCATGATAATCGCTTCGGCGGTACAAATATTAATAATATTGTTTCAAAGGAAGAGGGCGTTGAAGTGCAGAAAAATTGTAAAACAGTTCAATTATTTAAATTAAATCGGCTCCTAATTTCGGTGCTGACGAACATCGGTGAAATGATATAATTTTGTCTTCAATTTGTGTGGTTTTTTTTTTGTTTTTTTTTTGTTCTCACAACTGTAACTCCTGTGATTGTTTTATTTTTGAGATTTCTTGTTCACGCACAAAACAAGAAAAACTTTTTGGGATTCCAAAATATTAATTACCGATGAATTCTCATTTTCAAAAATTTCAGACGATCTTATAGCCGAATTGAATTCGAATCAGTTATTTAAGATTAAGACAAAAAGGATTTATTTAAATAAATTTAGTCGGCAGTGAAATAACCATGGTAACGTTAAAAATAGCGTTACAGGTTAACAAAATATATTAGATTATTTTTTATAATTCTGAGGAAAAAAAATAAATTATTTCGTATTACATTTTTGGCATCATATGTTGTTTATATGCATACATATTGCGTAATAGTCCAGACTGGGGGTCAGTTCATTTAAATTAGCCGGCAAGATAACAGAGGGCAGTGAACAGTTGTAGTAAATAAGGGAAAAAATAAAAACATATGTTCCACCTGTATCATATGTAATCAGACATTAAAAAACATCTGTCATGCAAAACATGACCTTCTCGTTACTGCAATGATAACAATTTAATTAGCAAATTATCTTCAAACTTTGTATCGTTACTCTACGTTAAGTTGCTCTTAACGTTACTCATAAATGGTTATCGCCATACTTCCTTCTACAATATTAACACAAAGTAATAAATAACAATAAAAAAAATAATAAAAACAAGATGACAAAGTTTCCCTGGTTGTTAGTATTATGGTTATATTTATTTATTTTTTATTTTTTTACCTTCCTGTGATGCATTTGTATCCTTTCGAATTTGAGTTTCTCTCTGTAATATAAGAGAAGAAACGGGAGGAGGAGGGGATGAAGTCGTTCGCGCCCGAGATTTTTCTCACGTGCCCGCTGGATATCCAACTAAACGAACAACATCAATCGCCATCGCAGCCTGAGTTCTTTCCTTCTAGGCCGCGCGACGCAGAATGGCTGAATAGCCGAAGTCGCAAGAGGAAAAAAATGTAAGAGAAGAGACCTAACCAGAAGATCAAGTTGAAACTTCCTATGATTTTGCAAATGTTCTAAATGATTTTTCTTCGCTATTTTCCTGAAACGACTCCAACGATTTATTTTAAAACTTGGTATGCCAATCACACTTCTGCCGGCCTATCACTTTAATATCAACCAATTTTTTTTCTGGGAAAATTGTTTCCCGTCGGGTTCTAGGACAGTCGGGTGCAACGTTAAATATTCCTTTAAACTGTCACTTCAGTATTGTTAGGGCTTGATAATTGCCATGTTTGGCATGGTCACAGTGCCAGGTAGATCCCTCCTTCCGCACTGTAATACAATTTTAATGATTTTAATTACAACAGATAATTGCAGTAAGAGAAGTAAGTGGTGTTAGTGTTTCACTACAGGAAAAGGAAGATAGGTTTTGCAGAACAGTTGGTACAACTGAATGTACTATGTATAACTGTGACTCCATCACAGCAACAGTTCGCGGGTTTATACTAGTTTTTTGCTATAAAAATAATTAAAAATTTACAATAACATTAATAATAATAAAACGCTTTATTTATAAAAATAAATAAAATTACCGGGGAAAAAACAAGACAATCCAACTTCTAATGGACGCCATCTGTCTGATGTTAACAATAAGTTTCGGACGCCCTTTGCATACGCAATATGCTGACAGACATTTATTAAAATGAAAACAGAATGCTAACTTTCAGTTTTCCGCGGCTGCAAAAAACCAGTAAACATTTAACCCAGTTTAATGGCCCTTTATTTCTTACATTGTGAAGTAAACAATGGTATTTTGGTTCTCTAGTTTTTACGTGCGTGAGATAAACAATGGTATTTTGGTTCTTTTTCCATTCACCAGATAGAAATTCCACATTTTCTTTTACACAAGCAAAATTTAAAACTAGGGAGAAAATAATTAGTTTATCCGTGGTTAATATTACCTCTTTATAAAAATGATTTCTGTTAATAAACTAATCGTAAAATTATTCATAAATCCGATGTAAGCCTGAGGAAATTATTACCATCTCAGATTACTTATCGGCTTCTTTCTTGGCTTATATCTTATTTAAAGTGGAGAACAAAATTTGTCAAAACTGAATGAAGTTATTTCTTATAGGAAAAAGATAAAATCGGGAGTTTCATAAGGATGTATGTTGAGGCCTTGAATATTACTGACTTTTACAAATGACTGCACACTGGCAGGGATGTTGGTGATTATTGAATGAAAAAAAAGACACTACACAACTGGCAGTTTTACTCACAGATTATATTTAGCCATTTTTATTGGATAGAAAAATGAATGAGGGTTAGAGAACGAAGGACGAACGCGGGCTTGTTAAAACTCTTATTATTACGATCGGGGCAAATTTTGGAAAGTTTAGTTTTACAGGAAATACATGTTTTGAGGTCCTCTGAATACGAAAAACATTTTTTTCAGCAAATGATATATATGTACGAGTATATGTGTATGCGTGTGTTTGAACCAAATATCTCAAAATAGAAAAATCGCAGGAAGTTCAAATTAGGTATTCGGTTTTGGTAATATCTGACACATCTGACATGAAGGTTTTGAGCAAAATCCATTAACCGGAAGTACAACTTTACAGAATGATTTTCAGTTTTTCTCGATTTTCCCAAAAAAGTTTCTACGATTTGCTTTTTAAACTTTGTATACTTCTACGTACATAAATATTTATCCATATTTCATATTTTATTTCATATTTTAAGGAAATCGGTAAACCGGAAGTGCGACTTTACAGAATAAGTTTTCAGTTTTATTATGACTTAAACGTTTAACATTTATCTTAGATGGTTGTGGAATGTAATCACTTGTTGTACCGGAGTGACTGGGTACCTGCCCGCAACTAACTCTAGATCTAATGTTAGGATAAATAAGTAAAATTTGAAATGTAAAGGAAATGTCATTTGATTGTTTCATACCGGAATTTGGTGTTATTGTGGGTTTTATTGTTGTTACCTTCTGTTCTAATAAAAGAATTGCCACAGTATTTTGGATAAGAATATTTGATAATACAAAACACCAATCTATAATACGAAACACAAAATTAATGGGCCATTTAAAAATAATAATAATAATATTAAGTGTTCATCATTAATATAATGATTGAATAATTAGGAGAGGGGCTCATCTTTTTTTTTATCGATTTATTTTTTTTATAGCCCCTCTCGGGTAAACTCCAAATAAAATATGGACAGTAATTGAAATATGATCGGTGGCCCATCAATTCTACTTTTAATGGGACTAAAATTATCCCAATCTAATGGAAAGTTATTGGATAGCACAACTCTAGACCGACAGGGCGACGTTGCGGCGGGCGAGCGTGGTCGCTCTTGATTTCAACACTAATTACTGCAAAGTATTATTTAATAGCCATGCAAAAATTTATAATTATTATTTCGATACACTTTTAATTATTATCTTATATATTTGAATTATAATAATCTAATTTACTTTATTTTAAGACGTGCCATGGTGTCAATTTACGAAATTGACTTTTTCACCGGAAATACATGTTATAAGTTCCCTTATATACAAAAATAAAAATAAAAATATTTGTACATGTTGTTAAACTGTGAGTAAAGTGATATTTTTTCACACCCGAGTTCAGGTAATTGACAGGAATGAATGTGCAAAAATACTTTACTCACATCTGGAATATTCAATTTTTTCTACAACCGCATGAAATTTGTTTCTAACTTGTATGAATATAAAATAAAAAAAAAACTGGTTACTACAATATACACAAAGTACAAATTGGCAAACTATATTTATTTCATTTACTCCATGTTTAGTTAGTTTCAACATTTTTTGAGGGAGCATGGGGACTTTCCAGCACCACAGAACCTCTCTACAATAAATTTTCTCAGAAAACGATTTCAAATAAAAGTCATAGGTCCACTGTATGTATGCTCAGTATGACAAGTTCAATGTGTCCTTAGCGAACAATTCGTAAAAAACTGCTCAGTAATGTTGCTCTTCCGGTGTATCAATTTTTTTCAATCTTGGAATTTCGGCATCACATTTCATTGAAACTGATATTATATAGATGATAGAATGATATAATGTATATTAAACTGAAATAACACTTTAGAGGGAAACATAACCCCACCACTCCCCCCAAAACCCCTCTTAAATGAATCCAGTTAACCGATTACTTCCGGTTGACCGATTTTGATCAAAACCCTAAATGTCGGGCCCCATTTTAGTACTTATAAGTAAATACCAAGTTTGAACATTTTGCGACATTTTCAGATTTTCAGTTATGCTGACCACACACCAATTTTAAGGTCCATTTTTTCGGACACAGGCGGACCTCAAAACGTTTATATCCTGTCAAGTCAAATTCTCTCCGTCTTTACCTGTTCTCTTTGGTATACCCCAAATCCGTTGATATTTGAAATTTGTTTTTTAATACGTACTTGCTTTCGCATACTATCGCTAGATGTCGGGCTAGATAGACTTGAATAATATTACTTTATCTCAATTGTGAGAAAATGTAACGATATTGATTTAACAATTGTCACAGTTGCAGAATTTTTTTTTTTTTTACAAAAATAATAAAAATAAAACAAATTATATGAATTTTATAATAAATTTTATAATATATGAGTTTTTATTAGTGTGGTACCAACGCGGGTGAAGAGCAGTTTCAACATGTAACAGTTCCTTCCCTTCCCTTTTTTTATTCAGGATTTTTTTTTTTTGCCCAAAAAACTTCCGCTAAGCTTAGGGAAAACTGTGCTTACTGTAGCTTAAAGAGTTAGATGGGTAAAAAAAAAAATACTATTTTTTGTGTGCTTTGTTGAAAGCGTCCAGCAGGATGATATCTGGTCTAGATCTGGGAGCTAGCATCATGAAATATGTAGAAAACCAGGAATAACTGAGGAAAGGGATTCACAAGATAAAAAAGAGAAATAAAAGGCTTGGAGAGATCTAAGGGCTGAAAATGGGTTATAAGCCATGAAATTACCTTGAAATTAACCTCTCTTTCTATCCCTCTCTCCCCCTTATATATATATATGAGCAAAAAACAAGTCGCAGTAACTCCCTCTAGCCATGTTCATACTCAATTAACACAAAGGTAGGTTTTATACAGTAACTGAAGGAACAGTGAATATGAATGTGCGTGTGTGTGAACGAGAAAAGGTTAACAATTTTATGTCCCTCTCCTAAAGCTGGCTCCCCCACACTCCAGAAAGAGAACATCACTTACTGACCCGTCTGTATTCTGCAGTGAAATATATTTTATTTACAGAGTGCGCCGACTGCGGTTGTTCAATTATTAACCATGTTTTTCTATATATTTATCAATAAAAAACAACAAAAAGAAAAGAAAATCTGAAATGAAATACGTTATATCTCTTTCTCGCACTGCTATTTCTAATTTCTCGAAACAGAGAAATTTTTCGTAGAAATAAAACAGGGGGGGGGAAGCTGTTAATATGAGTGAAAAGTTTATAGAAAATCGTAGGAGAGTGAGTGAGTGAATTATTTTAATTGTAAATTTTCTTTTACAGCTTCAACAGGAAGTATTTCCATTGTGTAAATTTTTGCGAAATCGTGTTTGCACCAAAATTACATATATCAAGGTTCCATCAAGACGAGTAAAAACATTCCTAGCAAATAGTCTGTTCGTGTGTGTGTGTGTGTGAGAGAGAGAGAGAGAGAGAACAGAATAACTCAAAATTGAATAAAATCTCAGCGAACTCAAGCTTGATACCGTTTAGATATAACCATCCAACTGAATAGAAGATTTCGGGCAAAATCTATCAACCGGAATCCATCATTTCCGTGTTTTTTCGAAAACGACTTCAAAGATTTTCTTTAAATTTCCTATAATATCTACATTATATACATAAATTTCTATCACTTTTGAATATGTGGATAGGTCCGCAATGCTGGACAAACTCTGGAACGTCGCAGCATGCATATATTTTATGTTCCTGACCAACATTAGTTTTTCATCAATCGTCAGTAAGTTAGCATCAAGTTCGTGTGCAGAGTCAACTTCAACTGTTAGAGTTGATTCTGAGGGAACAGAAACATTAATTTGAAGCCAACACTTTACACGAACTTGATTAAACCTTTCTCTGACAAAGGGATGAAAATCCAAAACCGGTCCTGAATATAAAAAGGTATGCATGCTGCGATGGATAAAATCACAGATCTATCACTTTTGTTTCAAATATTTTCCCCAGGAAAGTTTATTATTTTGAGAGATGGGATTTTGGAAGAACTGTAGCATTAAGCTTTCTATGATCTTTTAGGTTTCCGCGGCCATATTCATGAAAAAACTTGAGTTTCCGGGTTGGTACTGCATCAATGGTTTACTAGAAACCGACGTTTTTAAGGAATAAAGCATTGCCTTATTGGGTTTTGTGATGGATGCAAAACATTAAAATATATGAATTTATAAATAAATCAAAATTATTAAAATATGTGACATACCCTTGCAAAAGGGCCAGCCCGGTAGAAGAAGTCCAGTTACTGGCATTGTACTACCCCCTTCTCCTAACAGGGGAGGAATTGAAGAAACAAAGAGAAGAGATATTTTAAGAACAGACTTGTGCTAGAAATCAAGGTGAAAGCATCAGACCAGTATCCTATACCAGTATCAAGATAAAGAATTTATTATAAGATTTTATTGTGATTTTCAAAGTACTTAATTTCTCTTAGAGAATATATTTAATTTACTCTACCAGTGTGTTCTTAATTATTCTTATATTCTATCTCAAACAAACATACAAGCCCTTTTCGCTAAAAGGCTCACGCCATAAGCTACCTATACACACATCTCACCAAAACATTACAGTTTCAAGGTATAACGATCCTGAAGAGGCCCGTTGCAACATGGGCATTGACGCGGTCTCACCCGGAAAGTCAAGGGTTTCTTCTAAAGTACTATTTTAGTGCAATGTATGGTTGTTATTAATGAATATATATTGTAATTTAATTCCAGTAAGTGAAATGAAGTGATAAGAATTTATACATGTCTGTTGGGACATTTGTGACAAAATCGCAAAAACTGGGAGGCGGAGGGATCAGTAATGTCGGATTTCCGGTTGTTGGAATTGGAACAAAACCTTAAACGCAGATTCGCTGGTCCCTAGATTTAAGCTTGCTGCTTGAATATTACGTTTTTGAACTATTTAGTACACACCCATTCGGTCTAATTTCTGAAAACCATTTCTTTTTTTTGTCATTCT
The DNA here is from genome assembly GCA_011037195.1 of Triatoma infestans. Taxonomy (NCBI): domain Eukaryota; kingdom Metazoa; phylum Arthropoda; class Insecta; order Hemiptera; family Reduviidae; genus Triatoma; species Triatoma infestans. Next base: position 3,092 of record JAAEAF010002472.1, on the reverse strand, counting down.
CGGAAGGTCTCAAAACATACATTTCTTGTGAAAACGTAGTTTTGTAAATTGGTCACGGTCTCGATACTTTCTTTTACATCAGAAAGAAAAAACACTTGAATAAAACTAGGTCATTTTATGTCACTGTGTACTAAATATGTATGTCTAAAACAGCTGATCATTAAAAATAGTAAAACTAATGGTAGCGACGTTAAACTATTTTATTTTTGAAAATACTTTTAAATAAAATAGTTAAATGCACCATTTAAATAATGCAAGAATATTCAGAAAATAATTGCTGTGTTACTAAGATTACAGATGTATCCACCAACCATTTGGATCTGAACCAAATTATCCACTATTACTAATGGTCCCTATCTGAGAGGATTTTATAAGTAAATAGCTGTACCCTACCGCTAACTCACTCTCCCTCTACTCGTTGATCGCCCACGGGATAACAGACGAATGAATGAAAGAATTGGAAACCATAAGCGGAAATTACGAATAAACGAAATGAGTCATTAAAGATAATAGGAGAACATTTGTCTAACAACAAAGTCAAATGACTCGATAAATATTGCTGTTGAATAATTAGATACCTATTAATCAGATCGTTGTTCCTTTTGATTGTGCTCGTGCTTGTGATTGTGCTCCTGCTTGTGATTTTTTTATTGAGTTTTCACCGGAAATACATGTTTTGAGGTTCGAAAAAATGTTTTGTTTGTGTGTGTGAATGTGTGTGTATTTTAACACAATATCTTAAATACGAAGAGCCGTAGGAAGTTTAAACTTGATATTCCGTTTAAATACTATCATCGCATCAGTCACGAAGATTTCGGGCAAAATCCATCAACCTCAAGTGCGACTTCCCTGGAATGTATTTCCAGTATTTCGTGATTTTTTCGAAAACGGCTCCAACGATTTTCTTTAAACTTCGGATACTATCTATACACACACACATAAATGTCTATCAATTTTATTTTGACATTTCCCCAGGAAAATTGAATGAAAATTGAGTATCGTTATGCTTTCCTCTAAAGTACCACTTGATTTTTAACCACCTACATAATTATTAATACACCTTGGAAGCATTAATAGAATTCCAAATTTGACGAAAATCGGTTGACCGGAAGTGTGAGTTTAGAGAATAGGTTTTTGAGTTTTTTTTGGAATTTTCCTGGAAAATGTGTGATTTCCTTTAAACTTGCCATGTTACCTTCACACATACGTATTAGTTTTATTTGAAACATTTGTCAAAAAAAAATTATTTTGAATAATTTTGCAGAATTTGTGGCCTTACTGTTATATATGTAGTTGGGTCAGAGCGCGCTCTTCTCAGCCACAATATTTAATCATCACTTCTCTACCTGCCAAGATTAATAGGTTGGTACTTATCTCTACATTTAGTAGGTCTACATCATCTCTATCTACATCATCTCTATCTACATCATCTCTATCTACATCATCTCTATCTACATCATCTCTATCTACATCATCTCTATCTACATCATCTCTATATTTATATTAGGACATTTATGTAAAATATGAGATTAAAGGAATTTTATTTTATATACAATTGTATTAAAAGGAGTAAGATATATATATATATAAACTGTAAATGGGGTGAATTTGAAGCAACAATACTATGGTTAGCCGGATTTTTTTTTAGGATGATGCAGTGCACCAAAGAGAATGTGTCCCTTGCCCATGTGCAGCAAGACTTGTGGAGATCTTTCGCGCTTACACACACACACACACACACACATATATATATATATATACATATATATATACATACATATATATATATATATATATATCTAGTCTTGTTGTCTAGTAGTTGTACGTGAGTACATGAATACGTGACATGAATATAGCACACATGTTGGCTTTGCTATATCTCTCTATATCACTTCAATCTTCCTTTTCATTCCATTTCCTATGTACCGACAGATGAGCCTACCGACAAGTGGCCATTTTACCCAGTTATTAATCATATTAAAGTATATAATTCTATTTACTTTAACTATTATTACGTGCATGTAATTTTAGTTACGTCTGTTTGTTTGTAAAATATGATTTCAATACTAATTTACCGACAAATTCCTCCTCACTTGCATTCTAATTCAAGTTAAAAATAAATTGTTGAATATTTGTTGGGAAGGACCTGAATCTTTTTATCCTCTATTGCATGCTTCTGTCCGGTTTCGGATTTTCGTACATCTTCTGAGTTTGGTTTAATCAAGTTCGTGCAGCGAGATTGATTTCCACACTAGATAGTTAGAATTGAATAATATATAAGTTACAATCCCACAAATATTTTCCTGAGAAAATTTCATTCATGCGGTTTCTGGGAAAAGGATTATGTCATGGATCTGTAATTGTAACAGGAAATGGAGACTGGTGAATGAAACAGGAAACTGACTTCTGGAACTATGTACAAAAAATTGTATTTTAATACACTTTGTGAGGAGAAAGAGAGTATATAGAGGTTAAGCGACCGAGCGGAGAGTGATGATGTTTACTGGTGATGTAGAATGGGATTAGAGTCGGACAGCCCGTAGCTTGATGGGCGGTATGGTTAGAACTCTAGCTTGTTCTAATCTTGATTGATTCGGTTAGCTATGTGGCTAGTTTGTAGAGAACTCTCGGGTCTGTAAAAGAACTTGTGTTAGAGAGCTGAGCAAAGACAGTTGATTATTTCTTGGAAGATTATTTCTTTGAGAGTTAGTCGTTGATTTTTCGATTCAAACTGCTTCATGACTCTTGACGGTTGATAGAAAGTTGACTTTTAACTGGAATTGCCAGATGTCCGTAAAGATGACATCACCCCGTAAAGAGCGGGGGGAGGGTGGTTTAGAACTCGCTCGGACTTGTACAATCACTTAGTACAAAGAAAATCACTATAGCACCATATCTATTGAGACATAATTCATCTAGTATGGTACCTTTTGTAGAGTACTTGCAGTTGCCAGGAGTATAGAAATACGCAGCAAAGAAGTGCATATCGACTTGGAGTGTAGGTTCTGAGATTTTTGCCAATACGGATAACTAACATGTATATATCAACCACTTCTAATGACCGCAGGTGTATATTATGTGTGTGTGTGTGT